>JBBPJV010001234.1:0-10433 GCA_038088915.1 Sutorius aff. eximius
CATGGCCAGCATCAACTAGTTGTTCCAGAGGGCCAGAGGTACGGACTTATCAAGGAGGCACATGATAGCCTTGGGCACAAGGGTGTCTTCATGGTCCAGACCTGGCTTCTCCAATGCTTCTGGTGGCCAATGCTGGTCGACGATATCAAATGGTATGTTCAGACTTGCCATGAATGCCAGATCTGGCAAATCCGGAGGATGCACATTCTGCCTGCAGTTCCATTGATCAGTGGCCTTTTCCATAAGGTATACATCGACACAATGCTGATGCTGTGAGCTGGTGGGTATAGGTATATTGTCCACGTGTGCTGTGCCTTGACTGGGTACCCAGAGTGGTGCATGCTCTGCTCAGAGAAGTCGGTGGGGATAGCGTCCTTCATTTTCGAGGATATCCTTTGTCGTTGGGGCCCGGTTGCTGAACTAGTCACTGACAATGGCCCTGCATTTATCCAAGCTGTAGATCTCCTTGCATCCCGATATCACATTCGCCATATCCAGATCAGTCCATACAACTCCCAAGCCAATGGGATAATTGAACGCTGGCATTTTGATGTCCAGGAGGCCATCATGAAAAGTATCCCAGAGGAGGTGCACTGGCATCACTCAGTGCACTCGGTGTTTTGGGCCAAGTGGGTAACTATTTCCAAAGTGATGGGGCTTTCGCCCTATTTCATGGTATACGGTGTTGAGCCGCTCTTCCCCTTTGATTTATCTGAAGCCACCTTCCTTGTGCCAATGCTGGATACTGACTCCTTCTCTACCTCCAAACTCATAGCATGGCAAGCCCGACAACTGCAGAAGCACCAGGAGGACCTGGAATCGATCCAGGAATGAATCCTGTGTGCGTGTTATGCATCAGCAAGACACTTTGAGGCCATGTACAAGAACCGGATTCATGATTACAACTTCCAACCAGGAGCTCTGGTCTTAGTCCGGAACTCTAAGGTCGAGAAGGAACTGAACTGGAAGACGAAGCCTTGATACCTGGGTCCAATGGTTGTTGTCCGCAGGATGATCAGAGGATCCTATGTCTTGGCCGAGTTGGATGGGACAGTTTCAAAGTTGCAGTTTGCCACATTCTGGTTGATCTCATATCAAGCACGATCCCAGATGTCAATACCAGTAACAGAACTCACCGGACAGGACGAAAAAGGCCTGGATGACTTGGTAGGAGAAGAGGTTGAAGAGCAGGATGAGGAAGATCCAGAGACCTACAACTCAGATTAGCATGTGGAAACACCCCTTTCAAATCAAATATACTGTCAGTACAATAGCTTCTATCCCGGGTTTCGACCAGAGACCTCTATTCCACCCTGGGTTTCAGCTGGCATCTCAATCTCAGCCAATTCCATCCCAGGTTTCAGCTGGTGTTTTCTATCAGTTCCTCCCTCGCTCTTATTCATATAAAAATCCACAAACAAAAACTGTAACAACAATAGAAAGTCATACAAATAGATAGGACAGATGAACAAAGACATTCTAATCAGATCCCGGACTACATATTTCCATTTCAACTGTGCGCACTGATGCTGCACCCATTTTCTTGGATGATAGATATTGCGATGTTGCATTCATTTCTTTTAGGACGATTGATGTGAGGAGGGTATGCTGGCAGGAATAGAGGAAGAAAGCTGAGAGCAGGGGTGGGAGATATGCGACTGGGCTGCTGGGTTTGTCCCGGATGTTTCAGAAGCAGGTGCAGTATTCATTCCTTTGTTTTCTTTTTCTCTTTTACTTCTACTGATATCATATGCATGCTACAGAGTCAACAGGACCGGATAGGGATGGGACAGCGGATACGGACCACAATGGAAGATTGGACAACACCACCGGACTTGCACAAGCACAACCTGGACTTTGGAACAGGATCTCATGCTCGGACTCAACCTATGCAATGGGACGTGCATGTCCAAGTTGGTGGCGATGATGTACATGATGTATCTAGCCTCTCCTCATTGACCTCAACACCTGCAGCTCCCTCACTAACTTTGCCTGCTCCAGCTCAGCAGTCTTGAGAGCAGCTTGAGACATGAGGGCAGCTTGCTCGACCTGGAGGAGTTGTTCCTCGTACCTGTCAGAGGCTGCAGTCCTGGAACCGGAAGCGACCACCATGTTTGCCTGAGCCTTTCCCTTAGCCCGGGGCAGACTCATCTCGATGTCAGATTCGGGTAGTGTGGCGGGTGGAGATGGCTGGTGGTGGGGACAGGCTATCTGGAAAGGGAGGTTGGAGAGAGTGAAGTGAAGTGAAAAAGAACATACCAGGAGCCTTCAGGGCCTTTGTGACCTTCGGCGTGGGCTTGGGGACTCGTTGGCTGGTGGCCTTGTCACATCATTCCTTGTGACGTGAGCAGTGCTGGCAGACGTGACCAGGCTGGCCGCAGCATGGAATATTGGCCCTGGCACACACTGCACAGGGGTTGGCATGACGGAACACCCCAGGCTCGTCCAGGTCCTCCTTGCTCTCGCCGACATCCTCTACCATGCACCTTGGTCACTATCCACCAATCAGCAGGCCATGTTACCACCACAGAGCGGTGCACACCTTACTAGCCCACTTGGGTGCATCCAACACTACCTCGACTTGCGTCCGACTCTTGGCGGATCCAGTGATGGAGGGTGTTGTCCGGGTAGTCTGGGTCATTGGAGGGGCCCCCACATCACTGGGAGCTGACTGGGTGTGCCGGCTGGAGTGGACGTCCACCGCCGGGCTTGCGCTGGATTCGGGGTCACACCCACCCACCATCGAGGGGCCAGACACACCTTCCTTTGCTCGTTGGGCCACCTCACATTCCACCTGGTCGCAATTCTGCCACTTGTTGTATAAATTCCCTGCGTGCGTGAATGCATCCCGGTCATCCTCTTCAAATGTGAGCACAAGGCCGAGGGCCTTCCCCAATTGGAGGGTGTCATGCAGTGTATCCTGGTCATGTTAGCGTCGTCCCTGTGCATGATAAATCTGCAACTCACCAATGCAGGCAACCACTGCCCCACCCAAGCATCCTGCTCCTCTCTCAGCATGTCCCAGTTGTCTGGGACAGTCCTAGCTAGTGCCCGGACACGTTTGAGGCACCGGGCAAACTCTTCCCCGGCCGCCTTCTTAGGAGATGGGGCTGTCTGGGCTCAGGCGATGTCTCCAAAAATTGCTGCGAGTTTGTTGGCCATGTGGATGTGTGAGTCAGGGTGGTGTTGAATGTGTAGGAGTTGGTTAGAGGGTTCAGCGAGTGGCACAATGCAGCAACTTAGTGATGCATGCACCACGAGGCTTAGGTAACACATTTCCACTGACTGGGGACAATGAGTAGCCAAGTCCCCCATGGATGTAGGGAACACCAGTTTCCTGCATATGGATTGCATGCACCATCACACTTCAGTCCACTCCCGGTCCTCTCCTAATCGTCCGTTCTGCTCATTCTGCACTATCCCCCTGTTGGTGAGTTATTCTCTTAATTCTCATGAACTATTAATACAGTACAATGCTGGGCCTGGTTGTGTCGTGTTTACATACCATCGGGTTTTGGCCGGGTTACTTTATGTTATGCCTAGTCCTGTCATGGAGTAGGGTGTGACCATTTATACACATGTGGGGGTTCCAGGGGTTCCGCTGGACTATGCATAGATGGAAGGTCTGAGGTTCTTCATCAGGTTGACCTGGTTATACACGGGTCTGATCCTTGGGGGTCAAGGGGAATCCGCTGGACTGATTTACAGATGGACTGTTCGAGTGGTACTTGCATAGTATTCCGGTTATGCTAAGACTAGGGTACAGGGATACTAGGTAAGGGTTTATATACAACTACCACTGGGTTCCAGGAAGTCAGGGGAACTCTATGGAAGGTGGACCAGAACAGCGGTGATACTACCTGATCAGTAGAAACCCTGGAAAGGGGATGGACATGAAATAGAGTGAACCCAGATGGAGACTGATCAGGTCTAAGCAGGACAAAGGAAGATGGAAAAACATCAGGTAACAGAGCTCCGTTGACCAAAGGCGGAACAGAGAGACAGGAGTAGATAATAGAGTCCTCATGCCCATGCGGGTCAGTGGAGAAACTAAGGATGGGTTAGAGGAGCCACTATCGGATAGTCCAGAGATAGGGGCAAGGAAACAGGTAGTCTGAGCATACGGTGTATGCGGCTTAGTACAAGGACAAAGAGGAGAAAAAGGTTACCAGGGCGTCCCATGAGCTGTCATAACACTTTATATACATTTTCTCACATCGTAGATAGTGTTTCCGGTACCTGGAACAGTCCAGATCCGATATATCTTTGTACTCATGCCCAAAATGGGATTATCTTTCCGCACTCATCATCTAACGACTGAGAAACCACGCCCAGGCCATGTTTTAAGCTATTCCACCATCCTTTCCACTGCAACCTTAATGTGTACCGCATTCTGATAACCCAGAATACTGCCTGCCTGCTCCAGGAGTGTTCGGGTTGCTTACTTTGGCACTAAAAGAGAGTCAGTAAGTCCTAAGCTTTACCCTTCAAAACTTCTGCTCTTCTAGAATCCCTTGGGGGTCGAATCTATCACACCCCCTTCTTATTATACTTACCTGCTCTACATTCCAGAGTAGGTATCTGTTTTTCAATGGTATGACATCATGCAACATTTTATGATAAAGAGGAATGAAAGAGAACATGTGATACAATGACCACAGGCAAGGGTAAAGGAGAACTAGATATTCCACTTAAGCCTAGGAGTGATCCCAGATAATGCCCAAGTGAACTAGACTGGGGAGCAGTCGTGGTATCACCCAGGTATATATACAAGTGCCAAGACTACTTAGTAATACATGACTAATATATAGTGGGAATGGTATGATAGATAAGGGAAAGGTACACCAATAGCAGAAGTGGCTCTTATCTATGATGTCATGGGTCTAGACCAGTCACATGATCTGACATCATAGAGTCCAGGCCCTAGTCATGTGATCATGAGAAAGAAAAGATAGGGGTGAAGTCATGTGACCTAGTGTGACAAAATAAAGAGAAAAAGAAGTATACTACAAGTGTATGCGTTGAGAGTTAGGAAAATTAAATACATATTGTAACACATATAGGGCTGAAAGCATGGCACTGGACAAGGGATTGATTGGTCCAAGTCTTCCCTTTGCTGTGCTTGGTCAAGTATGCCTTGTTATGACTGGCTTTCTCTGGACCTAGTCATGGATGTGTCTGCACTGTTAGAATGATACTGACTGGGGAAGGAATAATGCTGGGTGATTGCAAGATTGCTGATTGTGATCTGTCATCTGAGATGGTCATTGAGGAAAAAAAGGATGTGAACTGCTTACATAAGTATGTTGGAGCAAACAAGGATACTTCAACCACTGGTTGCCATGTCTGGGGGGGAGCACATGCTAAGCTGGTTGACAGCCAGGCTGAATGCTCCCCCACCTGGCCGATGGCAGGTTGCATGTCCTTGTATAACTTGGTAATCAGTTGGGCATGGAAACCAGGTTTACACCTCAGACCCTACAGTTTCCACAAGATATTAATAGGCAGTATCCCCTCATCTCTGTTGGTGGATAGCAGAGTAATAGATGACTGCTGGTGTCTGCTCAGCTGTCAGTTGGCTTGGACTTAGGGGAAGATGACTCTAATGCTGGGGTAGAGTTGCCCTAGTTTCGCATGGATGGCTCTCTGCAGGGATAACATTACATTAGGCTTCTTGGTGATATGGAGTACCTTTCAGTATTTCCCACTCTCACATGATGAGGAAAGGGCAGGTCTTGGGGTGGAATCTGAAATGGACTCACAACCTGCCTACTTTTTTTCCTCAACCATTACCTTGCATAACCTTGACTAGTACATCACACTAGTTTGCCTTTTACTAGTGCCATTATGTCTGCTGCCAACACTGCCTCACAGAAAAAAGTGTCCCTGACTGCCAGTAATAACCAAAAGCAGGCAGGAGGGGGTAAATGCAACTGTGAGGCCTCTACACAGATACCCAAGAAAAAAGGGAAAAGTGATGGAGGAGACAAGAGTGGCCCAATGTTATGATACCATCCCCATTAACCTAATTATTTACACTTTTACTCCTAGTCTAGGGTTAGCCTAGCTAGATGGACACTACATTGTACATTGGACTTCATCATATTTCCTGTAGCATAGCATGTGACCTATCATGTGACCTAGTCATGTGACCATATGTATTATTAGTAGCTTACAGACTATTATGTATCTATGATGTCATCAGGTCTAGACCACTATGTCATAGTCTAGCCCCTGATGTTACCACCTTCTCTTATGTACTTGTACCTTTATTTAGTAATGGGGTACTGGCACAGCATGGTCTGTGCACAGGCCCTTTGGCATATATAAAGGGCATGGTGAGATGGACTGGATTCCCTCCAGTCTTGTCAACCTGTGCATTACCTGGGCTTAAGGGGGAGTGGCTTTAGTTGCTACTATGCTTCCCTTCCAGTGCTAAGTGCTCATACTTGACTGCCCATTCCTTTATCATCATTGTACACCATTGCTGGACATCATAGCCAATCCTTCTTTATCATTGTACACCGTTGCTGGGCATCATAGCCAATCCTTTTTTATCATTGTTAGTTGTTAGCACGTCATCAGGTAAGCCTTCCAATGCTGTGCACTTGGGGCTAGGGCTTGGGTCTACTCACCCTATGAGTTCCTCCTTGGGCTCATTACACCCAACCCCTACTGAACTTGACTGGGCAATGGTTGAGGATGAAGATGGGTATTGGGTCATATCAGCTGTAAGCTCAGTGCCATGCAGTGTTCAACCAATGACTTCATTTACATAGCTTGACAGCAAGGATAGTGACATGGAGGGAGATGATGAGGGGGATGATGTCTGGAGGGGCTTTGATGTTTCCACTCATGTCATGTTTTGGGAGGAAATGGGTGAGCCCATTCATGCAGGCTGAAAGGCCACAGGATATGTGTTCAAACATCTCTCTGCCCCCAACTTACCAGCTGAGCTAGACTTATTCTGAGCATTGATCAAGTCGATATCCTCAGGCCCCATCCAACACATCCAACATGAGTATGGAGGAGATCTCATGAACAAATGGACAAGGAAGAATGTGAAAGATGTAGTGGAGGACAAGTGGGCCATTGAGATGTGGTACAAAGGAGTGGATACATATCTGCTCGGTGGCCCTGTCACTTTCTGGCCACTGCCACTTGAGTTTGGGACCTCCAATTCCAACAAGGTGCATAGCTTGTCAGCCTGTTGGCTAGTTCACTTTCTGACAAATCTGATGTAGGGAACTAATGTTCCCTGCATGTGTATCCTGCATTTACTGAAACAACCTCAAAGGCTTTGTATGTATGATGCACCAGGTTGCCACTTCAATCAGGGAGAGATGGGGATATTCATATCACTCAGAGAGAGGTCCGATGAGGGAAAACTCCAAGTGATCTAAACTGAGGATCACTGGCTGGGTACTTCGCCCTTATATACTACTACTGACTATTTGTACATGTGTACCGAGTATCTAGATCAGCAGATAAATATGGATAGATGAGACATAGCTGTCAAGGCTGTGAGACAAAGATGAATGCGCAGCACTGGGCTGTGCATCAAATGGAAGAGAAGCGCATAGCCTCGAGGCTGTGTGCACGGTGATTAAATAGGTGAGGCAATAGAGCCATACACAGCACGGAAATTAAGGAAAGGCTGTGCAGACACAGGGTCCAAGATCCTGGGCAGATCCTGGGATAAACCAGAGATCGGATCTGGAGATCAAATATAACTATAAAGAGAAGAAAGGGAAATAAAATAGAGAGACCGAGATAAGATGAGATAACTAGTGAGACTCGCTCACGACTAAGTCCATTGGTTGCCTGTAGTACAGGACTTTGGTAGTGGCACTAGGCCAATCTGTAGTGTTAGGCTAATTGTGAAAATTATAACCTGTTACACTATCCCCCCTCTAAGAATCGAACTCTGGGTGATTCAGAGGTATGGATTAAATAGGCCAGCATGCTGGCAGAAAGTGGCGGTGAGAATGCGCACGGCGCTGGGGTTGAGCACATGAAACTCATGAATCACGTCCTTAGCATTGCTTAGGTTAGCCAACAGCTCCCAAGTGCGGTCATCGTCACCATATCCTTTCCAGTGAACCAAATACTCCAACTGGTGTCGTCAAATCCTAGAATTGACAATAAAGTCCACCTCATAGACTTCGTCACGGTCTTCTGTAATGGACACAGGTCTGGGTTTAAATACGGGCTGTCCCTCAAGGCGTTCCTTGTAGGGCTTTACACGACTGATGTTCATCATCGAGTGAATTTTCAGATAGCATGGGAGGCGTAGTTTAATGGCGTTGCGGCGAGGACAGGGAAGGGACCAAGCCACTTCTCCATCAATTTCTTCGACTGGCATGTCAAACGCAAATTGTCTGTAGCAAGCCACACTAGGTCGCCAGGCTGGTAAGCCGGGGCTTTCGAACGGTGCTTATCTGCTTGAACTTTCATCCAACTAGTGGCAGCGGCAAGGTTCTTTTTTGTAACTTCTAAGGTTTCTGCAACTTGATCAACTAAGTTGCCAGCAGCAGGTGCCTTCGATAACGCTGGACGTGTGCCAAATCTAGGCTCAAAGGTCCGGGAAACCTCAAAAGGGGTTTTCTTGGTAGAACTCGAAACTTTCGAGTTATGGGAGAACTGTGCGATCAGGAGCCATGATGCCCAATCGGCTTGTCGTTCGTGACAGTACATCCGGAGGTACTGTAATAAATCATGGTTCATCCGCTCTGTCTGGCCATCCGTCTGGGGATGATGAGCGGTGGACAGCTTCAATCAGATGTCAAGCCAATGCAGAACTTCTTGCATCACTTGTGACGCGAACTGCAGTCCACGATCAGTAACTAGCGATCGAGGGAGGCCATGAATGCTCCAAACATGGCATACGAATAATTTAGCTGTATCAAGGGCCATTATCGCCTTGACTGTGGGGATGAATATTGCTTCCTTCGAGAAGCGGTCAACTACCACTAGGATAGAGTCATATTTATCAGAGGTTGGCAGATCTGTGATGAAATCTGTGGAGATGTCCTGCCAGGGACCTTGTGAAATCTCTAAGGGGTTCAGTTCACCTGCTGGAGGCTTATTACTACCCTTCATCCGGGCGCACTTGTTGCAATGGGATACATAATCTTTGGTGAAGGCCTTCATTCCAGGCCAATAGTATGACTTTTTAAGCAGTTCATAGGTCTGCTCAGTACCTGGGTGTCTGGAGACAGGCTTGTCGTGACAACCATTCAAGATTTTCATATGAAGTTCTTGGTCTTCAGGTACAAAGATGCAGTCCTCTTTCATCAAGACCTTCTTTGTCCTACTACTCCGCAGCCCATAGGCGTCTTGGAGGTGTACAATCTCGCTTTCCTTAAGGAGATTCGTACTGCATTGTATTAAATTAAGCAGTTGTTCGCCTTCGTCGCTTATATCCACTCTGTGAATACGCTCCAGTGGAATAACTGTGACTTCCTTATTATCATCTTCTATTCCCATGGCATGGTCTTCACGGCGGGATAAGGCATCTGCCTTCGTGTTCATTGCTCCAGGCTTGTAAACGAACGTATAGGCAAATCTGGATAGATATTGGGCCCATCTCGCCTGTCTCCTGTTCAGGTCTTGGGCTTTCATAAACCATGCCAAATTTGTGTGGTCATTCCATATCTCAAATGGATGACGTGAACCTTCTAGGTAGTGGCACCATATCTCCAGGGCGTGTATAATGCCAAGCATTTCTTTGTCGGCTACCGAATAATTCCATTCGGCATCGGACATGAAGTGTGATGCAAATGCGCAGGGGTGCCATTTGTCATCCTTCAAGACTGAGAGCACAGCTCCTGTAGCAAAGTCTGAGGCGTCAGTTTCTAGGCAGAATTGACAGTCTATGTCGGGGTAGGCCAATACCAGTGCCGTCGTAAATGATGCTTTCAATAATGTAAAGGCGTGATGTTGAGTGTCTCCCCATTCAAAGGGTTGATCCTTCTTCAACAAATCATTCAAAGGACGTGCCATCTGCGAGTAGTCCTTGATGAACCACCTATAAAAATTCACTAACCCGAGGAAGCTCCATACTCCCTTCAGGGTTGTAGGCTGTGGCCATTCCAAGATGGCTTTCATCTTGTCATCGTCCATACAGATTCCATCCTTGGACACTGTCATACCGAGGAATTCCACTTCCATCTTGGAAAAGAAACACTTCTCAGGTTTGACGTAGAGGTTGTTTTCTCAAAGACGCCTCAAAACTTCTAGCACTATCCTGTCATGCTCTGCTTGATCATTGGTGGCTGTGAAGATAAGGATATTGTCGATGTAGACCACCACTACATCATCCATGTCTGTGAATATTTTATTGACCATGCTCTGGAAGATCATGGGGGAATTGCATAACCCGAAATGCATCACTAGGGGTTCAAACGCTCCTTTGAAGCATGAGAAGGTGG
>JBBPJV010001235.1:0-10430 GCA_038088915.1 Sutorius aff. eximius
AGGCATGGTGATCAGCAGCATTCTCCTTTCAAATCCACATCAGACTACTTACTCGCTGTCAATGGGAGAGAAGCAGGAGGCATGGTGATCAGCAGCATTCTCCTTTCAAATCCACATCAGACTACTTACTCCCTGTCAATGGGAGAGAAGCAGGAGGCATGGTGATCAGCAGCATTCTCCTTTCAAATCCACATCAGACTACTTACAAACTGTCAATGGGAGAGAAGCAGGAGGCATGGTGATCAGCAGCATTCTCCTTTCAAATCCACATCAGACTACTTACTTCCTGTCAATGGGAGAGAAGCAGGAGGCATGGTGATCAGCAGCATTCTCCTTTCAAATCCACATCAGACTACTTACTTGCTGTCAATGGGAGAGAAGCAGGAGGCATGGTGATCAGCAGCATTCTCCTTTCAAATTCACATCAAACCACTTACAAACTATGCAATGAAAGCAGTGATGAACCCCCATAGGACCTTTTGATTTTTTGTAAAACTCACCTCCTATAATAACACAGAACAAAAAAACTATTTCAGTAAATCCTTCTACAATTTTTAATTATATAATTACCTAAGCATTAGAAAAATCATTTTCATGTCAATATATGAATTATGAATATGCAATTTTAAATCCTACCTTTGTATGTGGAAACCATGACATCAATGCTTTTTCAATGTCATGATGTTCTTTTTTATGAAACCTAAAATCAATATATGGTATCAAGATACTTTGTAGCAAAAATGAATCAGTTCTTTATCCTTCTGAAACAAGCTCACTTACAATTCAAGTGCATACTGAATGCATAACATGATATTCTTTTCTTGAGCAGTGACTAGCAACATCTGCAATCCTTCATCATTCAATACAGCAGCTGTCTGTTCTAACAAGGTGTTGCATGCTGTGTCTGATTTATCCATTTCTGAAAACATGATTAATTGCAAATAATCAATAACATATAGATGCAGCCAGGCATGCAAACCTTCCAGTCTTGCAAAACCTTTGGGAGGAAATGTCATTCTCTGCAAATCCTCCCATATTTTTGTCTTGACAAAAGCCTCCTCAGCATACTTTCTTTGCTTTATTAGTTGCTCCTCTGATGAAAGGAATAGATCATTAGGATGAAATCCCTGCATGACTAGAGCATCCCATTTTGTGAATAGCACCACAACTGGGACTATGATCCAAGCCAATCAGTTGACAGCCATCAAGAAAGATTTATTACCTTTCTTGGTGTCACATTCCTTAAAAAACCTTTCTTCTGCAGTGGTGATTGCACGATGACATTGATCCATTGGAATACAATACCTGCTCATATTCAAGTTGTCATAACTCAATACAAAAGGCCCACTCACCATATGGCATGTATTCTCTTCTTGAGGAAGGTTGTATTGGCACAATCTGCAATGAACTTCTTTGTCTCCTCAAACTCAACCTCATGACCAGCCTCAAAACCAGCAGAATCATGAAATACAAATTTTGGGTTGCTTTTGAACACCATCTCATGGTGGATATCATGAACTCCACGCTGTAAAAGGTTAGCTGAATTACAAACATCCCCTGACAACATTTATGTTCACAAACTCACACTCCTGGTCCCTTCAATTGTAAAGTCGTCAACCTGATTAGACAATGAGGCATCAGCAATCAATACACCCTGATTCAGTCATGCAACCTTTCTTCCTCGACCATCATAGATCTCTGGATCTTCTGTGGCATTGCAAAGATTTTTGAGGATGGTCGTCTTGCCCGCATTCGCCTTGCCAACGATGAGAATCCTAAACCGTCCAAATTTCTTCATAACGTCCGAGTCAACATGACGCATGAAGTCAGAGACCCTCGCGGCCTTCACTGGCATGCCGGAAACCCCTGGGCTGCTGGGGGACACCTCGGGCATGGCGGGGTCTGTGACCACTCCCGTAAGTGTGTCCGAGTCGATGTGCTGAGTCTTGAGAGGGGTAAAATCAGCGTCCTTGGCTTGACCTGGAAGAATGTAGGTAGACGTACTACGCTAAGCTGTGTGTCGAGTACGTGAGGAGGCACACGAGACGCGGGTCCACGAATGTTCGCCTCCGCGATGACGGCGCCAGAGCTGTCGAAGCACAACTCGGGCGAGGCGGGGTCTAGGGCCGGTTCCACAGGCGCATCCGGGCTCGGCTGTTGTGTTTCGAGAGCAACGTAAACGAGGGCCCCGGCTTGGGGCGGGAGGGCTTCCGAATCGCCGGCGATAGCGTTGGGTGTGTCGGGGCGCGAGGCAGGCGCCGGGGACGAACCCCTACTTGCGACCCTGGATCGAAGGCGTCCGATTTGTTTCTTAAAGGCTTTCATTTTGAGGGATGGATAGAGAGAACTGAGAGAGAAGTAGAGCGCGTCTGATAGCTGGGAAGATGGTGGATACGGACAGAGATGGGTACCATGAGCTCAGAGCTGGTGCCCATGGAAAATGCTGTGCAGTGGCGCACTGGTCTACTTACCTAGTTTGGTACGAATAACCCCCTCTTATTTCCACCGCATCAGGTCAGGTTGAAGGGCTTATCTACAAACCAGTTCATGTTTTCAGAAAGGGTTAAAGTCTCTCCTTTTTTGGGAAGATAAGGCAGGGATAGATTTAGAATAGATGTACACGTGCGACCACGCTCGGTGATTAAATACACGCAGTCCTCTAGTAAACTCTTCCCTTCATGTAAACACCCTCAGTGGGCTATTTCATCACATGAGAAAGGGTCACAAGCACCCTCTCTCGCACCATTTTTTGGTCCGCCGCGATCGCCTTCATCTGCTTCTTAGGGTCCACCGCAGCACCTCGGATCCTCATCATCACCGTACTCGGACCACTCGCCGCTTCCTCGGCTGACGTGGTCCGGAAAGTCCATCTTCGCGCGCTACCGCGTCCACCCAGCGTCGTACTCCGCAGCGAAATCAGCTCTTGCGCGTGTCGAAACACGTCCGAGAACGCCCTGTGATCCTCGAGTAAACCCGTCAGCAGCTCCTACTGATACCCCAAGAGCCACTGTTCCTCCACGATGTTCTGCAACTCCTCCTCCCACGCCTGTTGCCACATTGGCCGGATGGTATCAACGTGGTCCATGAGGCGAGCGAGCGAGCCGTCGACGCGACGTTGTCATGGATACGACTTGGCGGGTTGAGGTTTCGGCGCCACCTGGCGCTTGATCGCACCCACTTTCAGCCCCTCGGTCTTATCTTGCAGTTCCTCGATCCTGGTGAGCAGTCTGGCTCCGCAAATCGAGCTTGGTCTTCCCCATATCGATGTATGCCCTCGCACCCCCAACCTTGGCATTCGCGAGCTGTTTGACCGATTGCGTCTGCGTGCGGAGCGCGCCGAGTGACTCCTTGGTCAACTTCATAATTTCGGTGTAGAGTTGCCGCATGATCCCGAGATCCTGTCAGGGGTTTGGATTCGTCGAATTGCGTTTTGATATCATCCACAACGTGGGTCGAGTACTCGGACATGACCCACGCGCCAGTCGCGTGTGGTTGAGGCTGGAGCGACTACCCGGTCATCTGGGGGAAGATAATAGGGTTAGAGTGGCTGTGGCCATCGCCGACGATATATGATAGTCGATGGGCAACATTCGCAAACTGTTTCCCAGAGGGTCGGTCTGCAACGGACGTACTCTTAGTGAGACCGTGCATATAGATAGGGTTGAGATGAACCAACGACCGATTATTGGTGGCCATTGCGCTCTTGAGCTCTTTCAGATCGTTGGGCAGTGTCGATATCTGTGAATCGACGTGTTGCTTAATCCGATTCAAGGCTGGCAATACATGGCATTGAACGAGCATCACACCAAGGGCCCGGACACGACTCACGTTCGATGTTGGGAGACAATAGATGCTTTTCCTTCACTTCGTCGATATCCTCCAGCTCATACTGCACGCACTCGATGGATCCAGTATGCAGATAGCCGGAAAGTCCTCCATCCCTAGATTATACGAAAACTTGTCCATGAAAAGCATCTGCGCCGACAGCGCGCGAGGTCGACCATCGAAGGTGGTAATGGTGGAACAGGCGGAGCGATTCCCACACCTGCAGGCGATGGTGTGCGTGGCATCCGCTTCACACCCTCATCTTGTTAAAGTGATACGTCGAGAACCGCTTGGATGCCTGCCGCTCGAGCGCCTCACTCTTTTTGAACGTGGCGAGCGACGACTGGACCGTCAGAGGAATTTATGGGTGGTGATCGCGGCAGAGAGGGATCAACACCATTGATATCTGGCGATAGTTCCACGATAATAACGGCAGGGGATGCTAGCAACAGAGAAATAGGCTTGTCGACGAGGGAGTAATGCTGGACAGAAGGCGAGACAGGCGCGGGCTGAGCGGGTGGCATAGTTGGTGTCTCTCTCTCTCTCCACTTTGCTTGGTGGTGGAAGGGATTTGCGTGAATTGGGCGGTGTCGGGACGGTGAGCTCCACGGGTGCGTCTGTGTGAGCCGGAGGTTGCTCTACATGGTGAGCGGCTCCGGGAGCTGCTTTATGGCGACGGGGAGCCTTGTGACAGCGGGCGGCGGATGGTGATAGGGTACACTTGGAGGTGGGAAATTAAAATGACCAAGGAGTCGCAGGTCTGTCATCTCAGAGTCGAGCATCGAACAGGGTCGCAACTCGGGACTGAATGTTCGCGTACAGGGACCTCTGGGTCGTCAGAGACTCGAGTGGATCCACATGCAAAGGCCTCAGTGTGTCTAACCCATCTTCGTCGTCAACATTCAAGAACACACCAGGGTCGTTCGGCATTGTGTATGAATTCGGTACAACAAGTGGTTACACTGGCCAAGACGTCGTCGAGATGGCGGGTTTCTCGGCGTCGAACCAAGGTCCTGGTACCCTGTTTCCACCTCTGCGCTTCTTTGGGAGATGTTGATCGCATTGCGTGTCGTTTGTCGCCGTGGTGGACTTGATATCGCAGCAACTACTAACGGTGCCCATGTTTGGCATCCCGGGCCTGGGTTGGCAATCACTCTCGAGTTCACAGCAGCAGGGTCCTGGGCTCCGCATTGTTCACGATCCAGCTTCGGGGGGAGCTGAGTGCGCGCGCGGTTCCCCGTGCGTGTCGTCGACGCAAGGTTTGCCGTAGATATTCGAATGGAACGAATCCGAGCCAGTTGGAGCTCGGAGGTGAACTCACGTTTGGTGTGTCCTTCTTGCGTGACGGAATTCTATGTGGGCGGATATCTGACGGTGTGACAGGATATACGAACACTAGCCTGTACACGGGTTCGGTCGACTGCATTAACATCCCTGGCACCCCGGATTACTGGTTCCTCGCCCTTGAATGTGAGTCTCCCTCGTCCCGGATACGGATGGAGGACGGGGACTGATGGGTGTGACGGACAACCGACAGTGTTGATGGTCCATGGAAAGTCTATAACCAACTCTGTCGGCAATGAGGCAATCGCCGCCACCGGCACTGGGGCGACCAACATCGTTGGGCTTTCATCCGCCATTCAAGCCATCTACGCCGAAATGCTAAACCCATCACCCCCCAGCGGGGTGTGGGCTGGATACTATCAATACCGTATGTCTTCCCCGCTCACCCCCGCTTTCTTCCGCTCACCGCCCATACCGGCCGCAGCCTGCTCCACATCCGTCATCGTCGGGTTTTCATTTGGCAGGAACACATGAACGATGGGTCCGGACGACTTTACGTACACGTCCTTCAAGGCCTCACCTCCGATCTATCGGCGTGTTCTTTGGGATCTCTTCGACGACGACTCCGAGTTCCACGCTCACGTGGACTATCGAAGATGTGTTCCTATTGAGTATCCCTCACCGTCTCCCCGGTCCACTGTTCACTAACGACCCGGCAAAAAAACGTGTATTCTGTCTTCAGACGGGTTTGCCGCACTCTGAAGCCATCATTGCCAACGACGTCAACGACGTCGCACCCCCAACGATCGCACGGTCTCCGCAGCAGTGGCCAACACGAGTCGCGCGTCCAACATGCACTCGGACGGATGGTGTTGGTTGGGTTGCTCGCGATGATGGTGGCACTTGTTGTATTTCTGTGAAACTCATTCCCAGGACGCTGCATCGTTGTCCGTTACGATGCTGTGCTTCTTTCACTCAAATTTATCCCCTTCAGTTGGCGCATGCCGATGTTTGGACACGACACGAAACGTTTGTCTTCTTTTTTTTGGATACCATCCATTAATCTGTTTGAGTTAAAGAAATGTACACTACAGTACATCGTAAAAATTTAAAATAGGGACACACAGATGGCCAATCCCACATCAGGTCACATACGGACCTACCTGCTCATAACCAGTTTTCAGTGGGCGTCACGCGTCAAGCCTAATCTGGTATGAGAGAGCCCTACCAGATTCGGCACGAAGGCCAACCCGCTTCACTGAATACATGAACACGAACAGTGGGTTTCTTCACTCAATTTCTTGTACTAAGCCAATCCGTGACTCCGAGTTCCTGAACCCGCAGAACTCACCCAGTCACCTAGAGTAGAGTGCGACTCGTACTACAACTTCTGTAACAATTTCTTTGCTCTCACCGCCGCACTTTTGCGTGGACTGTGGCGCCCTTGTGTGCGGGCAGAATGATGAATCAGGCGCTAGTTGGCATCTACAAGGGAACCGTGAAAGATCTGGAGGTGTTATGGCAGCCACTCGAGCAAAATTCGAATATGACAACCATTGCTGTCACAAGCAAAAGGTGGCCGTAGTGCCATTTGACGGCTAATATCCGGGTATGAGTGTCAGAGACAGTCTAGGAGCGCCGTCTTGAGGCGCCTAGTCCGGCGACCTGGCCCGGGCTGGTCCAAAGTCCCCTCACGCCAAGTTGTTTACCGCATACGTTGTGCTTCACGCGATCGAGTATGCACGTATACCGGGCTAACGGATACAGTATGTACAGATATAGAAGAAATGCACGCACACAGTGCGCAACGACATCGAAGGAATGAACAAAGGGAGCAGACAAGGGGTATTGGTGGAAAAGCCAAAGACTCCGAGGACGTTGTAAATCGCCTTGCATTGAGATTTCGACTCGGGAGGTTAACAGTTTCCGACGCCAAGGATATCCAGATCCATTGCTTGGATACTCGCCCTCTGGTACGAAAGATCCGAGTAACACCTGTCACGGCCAGGGGCAACCATATGGGATCGGAAGGAGCCTGCATCTAATAAAGGGTATAGCCGGTGATACCAGGGCAGTTTTTCAGGGGACCAAGCTTGCCACCACTCGTGCTCAAGCCTGACCAATTCCAGGTTTCTGCAAGAAAGATGTGCCTTTTCCACTGCCTGAGATGAGTGTTAGCCTACCGGTACAAGAACCTGCCCCGCAATTCATGGCAATCGTATAAGCATCGCTCCCGACGTCGACTTCGGTCGTTCCCAGGGGGAAGTTGATGCCCTATAACATGTAGTCGCCACTAGTTTCATTCTAACCGGTGCTACTCACTGATATCGTGACGTCACTTCCGGGTGTCCCGAAATTGTCAGGGTAACTCTGCGTAATCAGCAAACCGTACTCGGTGCAGTTTGTTGCAGTGTTGTCCTGGAAATGCGGCACTGTGAGCACGACCAGCGGCCGGTTGAGTATATTGAACCACATACAGCATAGGTGATATTAGAGACCTTGCTGTTTTTCGCGTCTCTGTCGGTCTTGATGCGGAAGCCATTCATACTAGTAACGGGTCATTCAGTCAGTTTGAACGACTCTTGTGCGTCCGACTGAAATGGGATACCTATTAACGACTCTATTGCCTCGGATAGTGACACCCTCAACAATTGTGTTGGAGGAGATCGAGCCCTACATCTCGGATCAATGAGAATCTAGACATATTTCGATGACCGAATGACATCACGTACGATGGATATACCGTGACCACCCTCACAGTAGTTGTCTTCGATCAGAATGTTCTTCCCACTGTTGATAGCCACGCAATCATCCTGAATGCAAGATGAGTTGCTTAACAATGTCGTGAAGTGGGGACCGCTACCTGATTTATCGCAACGCTGCCGTGTCTCCTGTGTCAGCTACATATGCATACAAACGGGATAGCTAGGGATGTCACCTGTTTTTGAGCACAATGTCATCCCCACTGATATCGAAACCGTCGGTGTTGCGTCCTGCGATGAAGTCAGACAATGAGGTTCTTCCGTGCGGTAGTAGTCCCCGTTACCGGCAGGAAGGCCCTTGCTCTTAGAATTAGGGTATGCTCCCTGACCTTGCGTTCAAAAGCATCTGAGCCGGTTATATATTGAAAGGGAAGTGCCTTACTGTTGTCAACAATAGCACTATCGATGACCAAGGGGCCAAGGCTACTTATGGCGAAACATCTTTCCGGAGAATTCAGGACGTGTACATCCTGAAATCGTCAAGATACGACCCCACATGGCAGGCCGTCACGTACAGACAACTCTCCCGACATGTAGATCCTATGGACCAAGTCAGCGATGACACATTTCTGTCAGAATTCACGTACGCCATCATGGGGCTGGGTTTCGCGTCGCCGCCATGGCCTCCCTGACCGTCCTATGATGGGTCAGACATCACAAAGCAACATCACTACAGCATCCCTTACCCAGTAGTAAATTCCACCCCCATCCCAGTTGTGTTTATTCCCGTTGACTGAGAATGCATCAGTGACATCGAACTAAAAGGACAATCTCGAAACGGGCTCACATGTTATGTCCCGCCCACTACCCAACGGTCGCAAGTCAGTGAAAGAATCCCTGCATTCAACGAATCAGAGCGCGACACACCTGATCTCGAATAAAGGACCTTCCCAGTTTGCTGTCTCAAAGGTGATATCCCCCACTGTAGCATACCGTCGTCAACCGGCTCGATCAAACAGAGCAATGGGAATGTGGGGATCACTGACAGACGTTGACGGTCGTGCCTTGCATCAAGTTGAGAGCAAACGTCTGCCCTGCTGGCACAGTGAACCCCTCGATGTTCACGGTCGTGCATTTGACGGCATCGCTCACGTCGCTCAACGACGAGATGACGCCGACACAATCACTGGGCGACCTCGCCTGCGGTACTGCCCTGGTCAAAGTAAAGAGTGTAAGAAGAGAAAAGAGTGATGACATCTCTCTCGAGACTGCGAGTTGAACGTTGAACGCCCGATGTTCCTTGGTTCTGCAACGAGCATGTTTGCTCTTTTTATGCCCTCGTTGTTCGTCGGATCCGTACAAGCTTGGTCGGGTGGATACGTCAAGCAACCATTGACAGCGAAATGCGCAGTCTGCCTCTTTACCTCAGTACTTAGGAGCCTGTTGTAACCAGTGTGGCCTGAAACATGTAACGAATCAAGGGGTCCATGGGCGGAAGCAGCATCGTACCTTGATCCATAAAAATCCGCTCTACGTACTCTAATCCCCTGGTGCCTCAAAATTGGATAATGCCTTGCTCCCGATCCGGCTTCGGGCCTCTTCCAGGTTTGCAGTACTCTAGCATATGTCACGTATACAAGTACCATTTGTGGACAGTGGACAAGCATCAAATACAGCCGAACTGCTGTAACACCTAGTATATGTGAACCGCGATGTTTTGGCCCATCGGGTATCGTCCATGTATGCGTGTTCCAACAGTTCTTGCAAACAGAATCAGTTCTGTTCGAGTTTTTTTGAGTCTTACATTGTCGTTGCCGCTCCCTCTATGTCTCGACCCTTTTAGTTCGGCGATAGACTTGTGCTGGAGTTTTTCCAGGTCTACATGATCAAAGTCAGCGTATCATCTCAAATCTCGCAGAGCAACACGTAGGATGGAGGGGTGTCCACATGCATACGGTAAAACGTTTGTGCCCACATGGCTGGTAACCAATCCTAGCATTCGAGACGGCAAATGCGAGCCCAGTGACCGGGATGTCTTCCAGCAACGGGTATGAGGTGAAGTCCTAAAACATTCAAGGCACCAATAACATCGTGGTTGTTTCGAGTCACTGGCCATGCCTACAGATTTTTCTGCACATCCTCACTGGCGACTCCGGTCCAGGAACCGCAAATTGCATCGGGCCCTAAAAGAGACACAACATTGACAGCGTTCATGTCGTTGATATATATTCAGAGCGGATTACATCTCAGGCGGTGTTGATTCACGAATCTTCAGAGTACTGATAGTGTACAGTTGGGTTGTATCATCATTCTGAAAATCCGCGCCATCTCGTTTCGTCCCTGCCAAGAAAAAGCTGCGGAAAAAGGCACGTTTCTCCACGCTTACACAGAAGCCCCAAGGACGGACTTGGGAATCATCATCCCAATCTTTGCGACGTTGAACTTATCACCATGGACACGCTGAAAACTGAACGCAGACACGTACGACATAATTCGGCATATCCACCTGGCAAGCAGTCATCAATATGCTTCCAGACTCTCGAAGAAATGCCTCCACGTACCACCTCGTGCATCTTCAAGTCACCCGCAACACTACAAAGGAGGTACGCTTCCACGCGG
>JBBPJV010001236.1:0-10422 GCA_038088915.1 Sutorius aff. eximius
TCTGTTACTTTGGCGGAACATGACTGACAGTTCCGCGCTTTGACGGCCTGAACTGTCTTTTCGGAAATAGTCCGCACGGTGGCACCGCACGGCTTGTCCTGCAACGTCTTAAAGGTATCCTCCATAAAGTCTTCCCACCATTGAAGAGACTGGATACTGAACAGCGCGAACTTGGACGTAGAGGCTCTTGCACACCCACAGTTCTGCGTGCTACTGTAACCGCCATTATACGGATTTCGGCCGGACAGCCAAGCGCAGGATTCCTGGGTCGCATAATGGGACGTGATCCACCGCTGATTGGCCCGCAGGGCATATACTGCTTCTCCACATCTTTTGTGGTAAGTCAGCAGAGCAAGCAGATCGGCTGCGGTGATCATCTCTATTTCTTCGAACCATGACGGGATGAGGGGTTGCGTCAATGAGTATTTTGCAGCAAGTAGAGTTTCCTCCCGCAAGCGTCCTCGATGTGCGATCGCGAAAGATCGCAATGGTTCCACCTCGAGGATCTTTGGATTTGCAACCGCCTGGCGGGCTTTCTTCTCGATGGCTTCGAGAGAATATTTTCTGGCCGCTTCGAGGACATCCAAAGCGTCTTTCAACACTTCTAGTTTAGGGTCCTCTGCTAGAGTGCACGGATAGCAAAAGCGGAGGAGGGCATCGAGAGTCTTGCTATCCTCTGCTACGGGGACGACAACAAGACTATCCTTGACCTCCTGCTCTTTATTTGCTTCGGCAGGCTGGGGGATCTCGAAGAGGGCCTCAAAGAACGGGGATGCGAGAGAAAGGAAGAGCTTGAAGACGCGGAAATCAATGCCATCAGATGAACGTAGGATAACGTCCGCCTTCGTATGATCAAAAGGTGGAGCAGCATAAGAGGATTCGGTCATTGTTGCGAAAAGTTCTTCAAAGCAATTAATTGTGTGATGGGTTCAAATCGCGACGTGAGACTCACAAAGAAGAGTTGGGCGAAAGTCATTGTTGTTCGGGACTCGAGGTCGCCTCTTTATAAGACAGGGCAACGTGCCTACAGCATGTTTCGAAAATTTAGAATGTTCTAGAGCCTCGAATGGCCTTAAGGCCTTCCGCATCACTACCGCGCGATATGGTCTTCTCAGTATTACTAGATCGGGTCGAATAAATAGCTTGAAACGACGACGTCGGGAGTAGTGGTAGACTCTAATGGGAAGAATGAACCTATCTTTTTGGCGTTTTCTGCTAGCATATCCGGGATCCTTGTCTATACAAATGGTCTCAGGAGATAACCCCTGACCGACATGCAACATGTGTACAAAACAATGTATGCGTTCACGTGTTGTGTCACGTGGTTAGCGTGTATCCCACGCGCTGACCTTCCTTCGGAATGCTCAGCCCCTGTGCCCCTCGTCCATGTTGTCTTGAGTCTTGACGATGCCACCTGGAACGCCCTATCGTTCGTTTGCACTTCCGTATCCCATTCGTGTCGACAATTTTGCCGACGCTCTCGACGACCTGCCCTCACCATACAATAGACCACCCCTCCATCTCTTGACGCACACCCACTCGGACCACGTTGTCGGTCTTGCCTCAAAGTCATTTGCATATCGTGTAATATGCTCGCCCGATGCGAAGGAGATGCTTCTGCGCCACGAGGTGTACGCAGAACGTTCGTTACACGACCATGAGTACCGTGCAGAGAAGAAAAAGACGTTTGGACATCTCAGGGTTGGCCCGTGTGTGATGCCTAATGGCCAGAAATTCTTCACTGGTTCAAGGGACCTTCTGGTACGCGGTCTGTTTTGCTCAGTCATTTGAAACAGACATGTTCGACAGCATGCAATACCGCTCAATACACCCACAGAGTTTGACATTTCTGATAGTGAGCGAGTGACGATCACCCTTATCGATGCGAATCACTGCCCCGGTTCCGTCATGTTTGTCCATGTCAACCCAGTAATTTGAGTTTGCCTTGACTCGTTCTGACTAGGTTTTTAATTGAAGGACCGCGTGGGACGGTCCTTCACACTGGCGATCTCAGGGCCGAATCATGGTTTCTCACTTCTATCGAGCGCAATCATTTCCTGCAACCATACTTAGCCAGCTCCTCGGAAGATCTCCGAATCCTCGTCGCCCGTAAGGAGGGCACACATGCGGAAGCAACAGGCCTCGTAAAGACACTCGAGGCTATATACCTGGATACTGCCTGCTTACTCTCGCCCACCGTCGTGCCTAGCAAGGTACATTTCATTGTTTTCTTGCCCCATGTCTGTCTCTGACTCCGCTTTAATCTCCCCCTGCGATCTCTAGCAGTATGCGGTTCAGGCCATCGTCCAACTAATTGCTTTGTTCCCGTCAAGCACACACTTTTTCATCAACGCCTGGACCTGGGGCTATGAAGACGTCCTTAAGGCCGTCGCACACGCGTTCCACTGCAAGGTACTTATTTATGCGCTTACCCTTGCCCTTCTACCGATGTACTGCGTACATGCGTTATTCTACACGCATGTATCCTTTGATTGCACGCATATGCGCATTTCTCACTTTTTTTGGCACAACAGATCCACCTCGACCGATACAAGCATTCCATTTATTTACATGGTTCAGATCCCTTTTTGCGTGCTCTCGGCACGCGCGACGTCGCTTCCACTAGGTTTCATGCCTGTGAACGGTTTGATCGCTGCCCTTTCGTGGATGTCCCTCCCTATGACTATGGGGCTAAAGGCGCTGTCGCGCCGCTTAGCAAAGAAGGGAAGAAAGTGGTCTATGTGAATGCAGTAAATATGAGCTGTGCCCGCTGGGAGAACTACCAGGCTAACGTCAGGCGGCGAGTCTTGAGGGGTGAGAACGTGGATTCGCTGGTGAGTCTCAATCTGTCCCATGGCTAAACTCCCGTTTTGACTACCATTTATGTCCGTTACGCTTGGTTTGAAGCTTGTTCCCTTGTCTCGCCACTCGCCCCTTCCCGAACTCATGAATTTCGTGACGCTATTCCGTCCACTGCGTGTTATACCAAACAGCCTCGATCCCTCACTGGATGGTCTCGATTGGGGTGCCATGTCCAGGATGTTCTCAGAGTGTCTTTCCCCGGCGTCGACACCTGGCTTGGCGTCGGTCATGGCTCCTCCTTGCCCTCTGACACGTCATCTCAGTGAAACCTGTCTTCCAGGACCCTCTACGAAGTACGATCAAAGACTGCTCTCCGCGAGGAGTGGGGACGGGCATGTAGATGCGGCATATTCAAACTTGATTGGCCCTAATGATTCCGCTGAACAGTGGGGAGACAAGAGCGGCAACAAAGCAAGGATGGATGTTTTGAAGGCGTGGATGGGCACTGGGAAACGAAAAGGTCTTGAAAGGCCACGTCGAGACATCCACGGGGACGCTGTCGTACGCAAGGATAGGGAAGCGAATGGACCTGTAGTCGGACCCAGTCGACGAGTGTCATTATCTGGAAGAGATGCGAGGAGCGATGATCCGGGCGATTCTTCGGACGAGGGCGGGTCAGACGAACACGTGAGGACTGCCTGGAAGCTTTTTGGGATCGGAGAGCCGGAAGACGTTTATAAGACACGGTTATCGTCTTCCCCGCAATCTCAGTCCCAAGTTCGAACGGGGATAATCACTGACTTGGGAACACTCCCTACGCCAACATCGTCCCCTTTTCTCCGCCAGGGACGATTGGAGGAGCGCAATAAGGGGAAGGAACGTGCGATCGAGCACACCCTACAGAGTGGCTTGTCAACGAATCCAATCTTGGCACCGGCCCCCATGGAAATCGACCCCCAGTCTGTCAATCCGAGTCCTTTCCGAACAACTTTATCTGTGTCGGCGGGTGTATCGCCGTCTGTGTCTTTTAGCGACATTAGCCCCTCTGCCCAGTCGCAGGAGGAACACTCAAACCAAGCAGTTGGATCAGGTTCACAACCGTTTGCCTGCCTCGATAATGTTGTTCTCTCAGGGTCATACCAGGACTTCGTGCCGTCGCAACCCCTGATGGAAGATCAGACCAAGAGCCAATTAATGCCAGGGCTGCACAAGAGAAATTCATCAACCGTAGCCGATGTCCACTCAATGATAGACGTAGAAAACGTCGATAACGTTCCGCCAGTAAAACGCCGAAGAATTGAGAAAGAGCAGGAGGTGAAGCTAGACGAGAAGGATGAGGTCGCTGGGGATAAACCTATCCAGGCGCACGGCACGCTCTCGACTCTGTGCAAACGAAACGAGACCCCCGAGTTACCACGCAAAACTCCCACTGGGCTCACTCGTACGCCCACTGTTCCCTTGATTACCAGCGGTGAGAGGGGACCGTCCTCCCTACCGAGGTCTTCCCTCGAGGCGGAGGAGGCTTGGGAAGCGATCCCGCGGAGCTCCCTGGCGTCGGCCCTGCCTATTTCCGTGAGGGCGGCAGCCACCATTTCATTTCCCGTGAGGAAGCACGTTAACATCAGAACCAAATATGTCGAGAAGACGGCCTCGCTCAGTGGACCTGGATGTGGTGGTCCCTCTCGGACAGACGTTAGACAGTCTGATTCAGAGTCAGCGATCGTGCGGGCACCAACAGTCGTCGGAACAGAAAGTCACTCAACGCACACGGGTGACGCACCTCTAAGCCCACGGACGGCCGCGCGACGGGCAGAACGCGCAGAGAGATGGCGGATCACAGAGAAGTTGCGGTTGGCACGCCCGGACCTTGTTGCGCGCGCGCAAGCATCGAGACGTGGGATCCGGAGTGGGGGTCGGAGGCTCGAGCGGGCAGAGACGTCGGCGTCCGCCACCGTCCTTACGTCGCCATCGGGGTCGGAGTGTAGGGTCGACGCGGAGGCGAGCACAGCCGATATAAGGGGTATGACGGAGGAGGATATCAAGATGGATTGGGACAAGAGCCGTCGGTTGGCAGAGAGAGTGAGGGAAGCACTCAAGAGGGGGGAGAGCGCGAGCGAGGTATTGCCACGTTTGGGGTGTTTGGAACAGCGGTATGCAAAGCAGGCATGATGACGTCGGATAAACTCTGAAGTTGAACACATTAATGTTGCTTGGGCGTGTGTATCGTGCCCAAGTTTTATCGGTATGTACTATGGTTGTTTCCGTGTCCATGTTGGTGTGCACAGCCAATGATAAGCGCCTTGCCGCCAGTTGGTGAGTAGGAATAGTTTGACTCTCCCCAGACTCACAACCTCCGTCCAGGAAGCATCGCTGAATCGAACCCTTGACGTTGAATTCATGACATCCAGTGAATTGAAACACATCATCCTCTATGATATCGCATGCAACACACCAGGCCATCCCTGGTCCCCGAATACCATGAAGACGAGGCATGTATCCGCCCGTCCCCATGCGATCCTTCTCTCCATCACTAAATAATCCCGCCACTTTGTCAGGTACTGTCTCGGATACAAACAATTGCCATTTACGACTGCCTGGGCCGAGCTCCCCGACATCGCGGGGCTGCTCCAGTCCAAAGGCCTCACAAACCCACCGTATACCCTGCCTGTGATCGAGGACCCAAACACCGGCACCATCATCAAAGATTCCCTCGCGATCGCGACTTACTTGGACGAGACCTACCCCGAGACGCCAAAAGTTCTGACGCCTGCGGTGCGCGCTGTACTGGAAAAGTTCGGGGATGCGTTCTCGTTTGGGTCAGGGGACAGTGTCCGGCACAACCTCGACATCGCACCCCGACTCGTCTTCCTCGTCCTGGGTGCCGAACGTCTTAACCCAGTAAGCAAGGAATACTATTACCAGACCCGTTCTGCGCGCCTCGGTGAGCGGTGGACGATGCTAGCCGATGCTTGTTCGAACCCAGACGGACGGGCGGAGCGGGTGAGACAAGGTATCGAGGCAATCAGGGGCACATGGCACAAGGTGACGGGGTTATATCAAGATCAGGCGGATGAAGGAACGTCGGGTGGGCCGTTTGCTTTCGGGAAGGAACCCTGTTTTTTCGATTTCACAGTTGCGGGGAGGGTCAAGTTTGTGTTAGGTGCGCTGAAACCAGCTGAAGCGGAGGTGGTGCGGAACTTGGAGGGAGGGAGGTTGGGGAGGTTGGTAGAGGACCTCGAGAGATACTACAATTATTGAAGACACGGCTCCAAGGTACTATGCAGCCTGATGTCGCTCAAAGTCAGGCCTTGGCCAAACTTTAATAACGAGAGAAATAAAACTAGTAAACCTACCACGAACCAAGCATCACAGAAATCAAGATAGCGCTTGATCGCCTCGCATCGATGCTTAATAAGCAGGAAGGTCGGCTAACATTGGTTCCATGTTTGGAAAGGCCCACATTGGTATTGTAATTTTGTGGCACATTATGCCCGATGATTCATGCACTCTGATCTTCTCTTTCACTGTTGTGGAGCTACCAAAGTTTTATGATCCGGTCCTTTAATTCTCTGGGTAGTGGGTGTCATTTTCAATGGACCTGCAGGGGGCTACAATTTGTACCACACGGATCAGACTCAAAAAACAAAACAAGACAAGACAATCGTGAAGCCTGACACAACAGAATCATTTCTAAACAATTTTCAGGATATGATAGCAGCTGTTAGAGACACTACAGAGCCATTAAGGCCCATTCACACACCAAGTTTGACGTATCCTGTTTCTCCTTTGTATGGCTTACCATTTCATAGAAGGTGTTTGTGCAATTTTCTTATGCGCGCCTCTTTACTTTCGATCGAACTGCTTGATCGATATATAGCAAATACCAAAAATTCTATCGTGTAAGCCGAAATTGGCTGAGTCTCATGGCAGAACGAACCCCATTGTAAGTGCTGTCTCAACATATGCATTGATTCAACTTTCTCCACTCGGACACGGTGGGAGTCTCGGCGCAGCGAGCCATTATCAGCCGGAAGACTTACTAAAACAGAACCCCTCTAATCCCGATCGAGCCTTGTTGTGGTCCTCTATGTTAGTGGCTCATCGCCCATCCCAATCTTTCCCAGATCTCTGTACCCTTACCATCACCATTCCAATGATTTGTCACCGAGTTGTCCAGGGTATCCAATTCAGTCGGCCGACCCCTGAAAGAGGACCTTTATGGCACCCCTTCCAGCAGCCATGATTTCAAGATCTTGAAAATGCCCAAAGGAACAATATGTTTGTCCAAATATGTTCGTGCATTCATACCCAAATTGTTATCCCGGATGGTGGGGTTTAATTAACGTCTCTGTATCTCCGTCGGCGTCGAGGGAAACTGACTGGTTTTGAAAGAAAAACAGTGTCTGAGGTCCTACCAAGTGATGGCGTCCATTAAAGCCATGCAGGGGTCATTAGGTTCACGGAACCGAGCACGCTCGCAATGCTAACAGGGTAGAAGGAACCCGAAGAGAACCGCTGAACTGACCCTCTCACGCTGAAATCATGTCACCCCGTGAACTGAAACCCATCATCCTCTATGATATTCCGTGCAACACTCCAGGACTCCCCTGGTCCCCAAATACCATGAAGACGAGGTATGTATACAGCTTTCTACCTGTCGTCGTCGCTCTGGAACACAGAGCCTTCATTAATCACCGACACGTCAGATATTGCCTCGGATACAAAGGATTGTCATTCACGACGATCTGGCTCGAGCTCCCTGATATTGCCGGATGGCTCCAGTCCATGGGTCTCACACACCCGCCATACACCCTGCCTGTTATCGAGGATCCAAACACGGGTGCACTCATCGCGGATTCCTTTGCGATCGCGACATATTTGGATGAAACGTACCCCGAGACTCCAAAAGTAGTGGGCCCTACGACACGTGAAGCAACGGAAAGGGTTGAGAGTGTGTTATCGTTTTCCCCAGGAGCAGTTGTGGGTACGCCTTCTGGTACCATGGTGCCCGGCAACGGGCAGAGCGATGGGATCCGCAATCCGGCGTCACGGCTCGTATTTGTCGTCCTAACTGTCGAACGCCTTAATCCAGTCAGCAAGGCTTACTATCACCAAATCCGTACTACACGTCACGCCGAGCAATGGAAGAACCTTGTCAAAGCCTGTGCTGCGGGTCCAGAAGAGCGCGCAGAACGAGTGAGGCAAGGGATCGAGGCGCTCGGGGAGGCCTGGCGTGAGGCGACGGAGCTATACGTTCGTCAGGGCGAGTCTGGTGGAGTGACTTCAGGCGGGCGGTTCGCATTTGGGAAGGAGCCCTGTTTTGTCGATTTCGCGGTTGCGGGAAGGGTCAAGTTTGCACTTAATGCGCTTAACCCGTCGGAAGCAGAAACGCTGAAGAACTTGGAGGAGGGGAGGTTGGGGAGGTTGGTGGAGGACCTGGAAATGTACTACAAGTATTGACGAGATGGCTGAGCCGGTGTTAGGAGCGCGAATTATGTTTGATTGTCGTGTCCCATTGATTCGCACCCTACCAGAAATCAACCAAACGAATCCTTTGGGCTTTGCCGTGGCATCCACGTAACACGAGAGAGCTTGACGTCTATCACAACGAACGTTGTAGTGCACGGCGTCTAAGGATAATAGATCTTTAAAATTATGGCGAGACCTTTGAGTTTCTTCCTTGTTGTCCTGACACAGAAAGTCGGGTACATAGAACAAGTTGATGTCGCGGAGCAGGTATATGCTATATATTGAAACTGGACGAAATCCGTCCCATAGACTTTGGGATGTCTCGGACCATCAATGTTCTGTCAATGGTTGTAGGCTTGATCCAGGTTGCGCTACATCACATTCAGCAATGGGGTGGATCCAACTAAGATCTGATCACCTTGTCTTCAGCACAGTGCATGATACAAATAATACTGGTTAGTTGCCAGACTTGGGACGATACAACCGAAGTGTTGCCACAGCGCGGTATCGTAAGAGTAAGTAAGCTACTTGCGAAGTGTTGCTGATTACTTTGTGACAAAGCCTCAGTCAGCAATGCTTATGTGATAGATCCTATACTGGGGTTAGGGTTACATAACCGATAGGCTTGCGTGTTGCCAACAGCGAATTTCGAAGTCTCGTATCACTCACCACCACTCTGGAAAGATTGTCGCAAGTACCAGCTGCACGTTGACGAAGAGATGCTTCCGTTGTTTGTGGATGAGCGTCGGCGGCGCGAGATCAACTTGGGAGGCTCGACCTCTGTGACATCTCAGGCAGCGATCTTAGACCAAGCTCGGGCTCGAAGAATAGAACGAGAAGCTCAGCGTAAACGGGAAGAGAGCGCGATCCGAGTACAAGCATGGTGGCGCGGCGCACGCGAAGCTCAGCGTGTTCGGCGGCAGTTGCGTCGGGTATTCCAGGAGCAAGTCACCAGCATCACAGCCCTGCGATGCCTCGTCCTCATTGGACAGGATGAAGAGCTTATCAGTTTGTGGTCTCAGAGAATGCATCAAGATGACTGTAAGTCTGTTCTGTCATGATATGTGGCGTCTTTTCATTATCGCGCGCTCTAGCTCTGTTGTTTGGACCTGCTCAGGGACCTGATCGGGATCATTGGATAACTCTCCTGAGTCGCGTCGCAGTTCTTTTAATCAATTCTGTATCAAGCAGAGCAGGGTAGGTATGTCTGTATCGTATCATGGGTGCTGTACGACTTAGTTGGTCTTGCAGCGTTCCCACTGCTGTGCCACATCTCCGGGTGTTGTGCAAACTTCTGGATTCATCATTGACGACAAGGCATCTCGGTCCATCCGGGAACGAATTGTCGCTGCGCATGACGCAATGGTTGGTGAAAAATGATGTCTACCAACACCTTGGATGTGCTATAATGACAATTGTCTGTCATCTTCTTCTCTTCCCTGTTTCGACAATTTACGTCTTCACAGGGGCCCGAGTCCAGAAACAACCCATCACTTCCCTATCTTGTGAAACTTTTATATCTCCCACTCAATAACCTGCCGTCGTCTTCCGAGTCATTTTCCCAGTCACTCCGGGGTCTGGTCTTGCGCATCTTCGCTCTTCCTCTTCTTCCGTACCGCATCCCTCTTACGTCACTCTCAGAACTGTCCGGACAGCTTCCTCTCGCGCACCTGCATGTACTATCAACACATATCCCAGACATCGCTTCCACAACTTCCACATTGTCGCAGATCAATATTGTTGCGAATCTCCTGGCGTTTGCCTCTCCACGATATACCACTCTTCCTGTATCATCGTTGAAGGCTCATCTGCAACTCCTCTCTACTTTGTTAAACGCCCTACCAGTTCACGCCCTGGAACCCCCGTTGCCCCAGGATCCCCAAACACCAATACCATGGGGAGATGACAGTGACTCGGATTCCGAGCAGGTTGCTAAGATTATCGCTACGCGGGCTGCTCTTCCTCCCCTCGATTCACGGACGCGAAAGCGCTTGCAAATTTTACCATCCCCAAGTCACCTAAACTCACTCCTAAAACACGCGCAGCAACATCCGGAATTACTACCAGACTTGGTCTTGATGCTCTTCAGTCTCAATATTGTCTGGCCCTTAAGGAAGGACAAGGTACTTACCACTTTACTCCTGTATGGTG
>JBBPJV010001237.1:0-10421 GCA_038088915.1 Sutorius aff. eximius
ACAAACTATAAACGACGAGATCGGAGCGGTAACGCCTCCTCTCGAGATCCGAACGCAAAGGAGCCTCGATGCTCCAACCAGCGCATATGAACGACGTGATCGGAGGAGAAGCGGCACCAATACCAATATTCGTATTGGCTTATGCATCGTACGACCCCCCGCGATGCTCCGAGTGCAATGGCCCGGACTGCGGGCTGCGCACATCGATCGAGCACAATGCGAACGTCAGAAAGGACCCACGGACGGGCGAGAGATGCCACCAAGTGCGTGCATCGATGGGTGCAACATGCGGCAGACGTGATGATGCCCCTATGCACCCACCCTATCACACGTTCTTCCCCCCCTGATTCTCAGGGTTGGTGATTGGGACGCTGCTCGCACGAGTCGTGCGCGTGAGGGTTCGGAGTTGCCCCCGAGGACAGACGCTTTGCCGTCAATCCACCCAGTATAGGACCACTCCCGCCCCTTTCGACGGGTTTTTGCGACGGAGTACTCTGAACGATCCTTGTACCACGTGTGCATGTGAGCCATCCTGTCTTTCGATCACCCACGACCCCATGGTGCTCACCGCGATCAACGATCACATTCGCCCCCTTGTCCAGCCCAATCCTCCACCTACTTCCCTGGATGTCACGAATTCGATACGGTTCGATACAGCGTTTCCCATGACATTTCCATCATTGCAACGCACACGCTCAGGTCTATAATTGACATCTTATCTACCATCTCGTGCCCCCCGATAAAGAAATGCACACGAAACAGCTCAAGCCTCTCGGAATCGACCCACCGAACCCCTTTCCTCCGTCCTGTCCTAGGATCTTGGCCCAGATTCCAAGCTGTGTCGCCCGCCGCCCTCCTTTGTCCCAGCTGCATGAAAACGTCCCCTCCACACGTCACACGCCCACAGCACCCCTAAATTATCCGCCACGGACGCGTCCACCTCCGGTTCCGGCATCGAGTACCATTCATCGCCCGGCCCCGGACCGTACGTCATAGCACCGACGGCGAACGGTGACGCAAACACATGTCCATCCTCGGGCATGAGATCGAGTACAACACCGTATATCGCGATCACTGGATCGGCTTATCCACAACACCGCGAGGTGGGATAACCTCGGCTCACCGGGATGAACGTTCTACACGTACGGGGGAAACAGGGAAGGCAGGCCATCGCATGCTCACATCGAGGCACGATCGAGCCACGGCGGCGTAAACCGTGCATCCCTGAGCGACCATCCACGGTCCAGTCGACCCACTCACACCCAAGCGTCATTCCATTCTGCGGATCCAGACGCATCACACGCCTCGCTGATCAAAACGCGCCTACTCACGCACGCCGGTCAACAAAATCGCCGCCGACACGTTCGTTGATGTCGATCCATCCGTCCTGGGTGTGATACGTACGCACTGGTGATAACGGCGGCCATGTCCCCCCGTCCACGTTCTCCAACGGGCGAAAATTCGGACATACTTGCCAGGTTCCCGGATTGGAGGTGCTCGTTGGATGTCTTGATCTCGTGCCCGCATCTGGAAAACACGTTCTCAAGATGCCGTTCTTTCACATCGTGTCTCCCAGACGCCGAGGCCATTCGTGATCCACCGTTAACACCGTGGTTGGATCAGTCGGCTGGGACGACAAGTACGGTTTGCACCGCAAGTCGTCCAAAGTGCCTTGCTTCATTCGTCCTTTGATCCGAGAGTGACTTGGTACGCGGTGTGGATGATGCATGGGAAAAAAGATAACAAGGTAGGATCCAACATGCCGATATGATCAAGAAAAAGGCACTCGCAGCGAGTAAACGCCTCGGTAGCCCTGGCGGATAGGGCTCGGGGGGTGACGCTGAGGACCGGTGATCAAACAAGAGTGTCGCGCGACAGTGGGCCGGGCATCGGGGTCCAACGCCGAAAATGACCGGGGTGGAATACCCGTCGCATGAACTCGACGGGAAGAACTTGAGCGCAAGATGTCAGTTACACGGTTGGTCCCTGATATTGAAAGATGGGGATGGTGATGGTCCGACCATGACGGAGGTGGCTCTACTGCGAAGCCGTCCGTTGGAACCCACGTGCGAGGTAATAGAATGATTGTCCCACGCCATAAATACCTAGGGTCTCAGCCTAACTCCGGGTTTAGCCTTCCGTAGCGGTATGTGATCACGAAACGAGTGGCCGTGCCTGGGGAAGTGAAAGAAGAAACCGTACGTGGATGATCGTGCGAAAGGTGTCGAACACGAACACCGTTCGTTTTCCGCCTCTTGCTATCGCCCACGACAAAAGGCTGACGAGTATGATACACGGATCCGAGTACTGGAAGGGGCATAACGTACGACAGAAAGCAATGCCACGAGAACATACAATCGTCAAGTCAGGGATGCGTCGAGAGCAAGCGATCGACGTAGCAGCTACAGGATATCTAGCGTACGTATCAATCGTACGAGATGGCCCGGTGACACGTTATTGCGTTGTGATCAGACGCAACGCGCTCGTATTCGTTGTGAGATAGGGAGGCGAGCAAGAGCGCACCAAAGGGCTGTCTGAGACGTGCGAACAACCGCAGCGCTCGGGTCGTCTTGTCGAATGAAGGGGATACACCACGTGATGTAGGGGCGGCAGCATCGGGATGTAGGGTGAGAGGTTCTGCATCATCATCCACGATCGGATCGTCGGAGCTTGAGGCGAGGGCAGGGTCGAGAAGACAATGGAGCCATGGGTGCACGAACGCCAGACCGTTCAGACCAGCCAGGTCTTTCGCTGTTTCGATTTCGACATTCCCAAAGGCAGATGTTATGGCGTGATAAACATGTCGAGAGTTGCGACTTGAGACCGGTGGGCCTCTGAGCGGAAACATGATACAAGACAGGCTCAGGCGGGGACTGACAAGACGTGGTGACGGGAGAAGGGCGACTTGATTGTAGAGCATCACAGCCGAGTCGGGATGGGATGGTGTCCGCAACCGTCCGACCAATGGGTCCATCTCGTCGTCCTCGATTCGCGAGGGGATGTGGGGAGATGCTGGCTCGCAGTATACGCTAATCTCTGCAGGGGAAACAACGATGATGGTCAGATGTCCTCCCTGTCCAGGCCGAAATGGTGACGTCGCCGGACCGGGTCAAGACTTCCTGTAACAGGCGACCGAGGGCGCGCTGTTCACCTTCACGATAGTTGACCCGGATAAAGACATCGAATATGCCGATGAGCGAGTAGGCGGTATCCTCCGGTTTTGTAGCATTGCGCGTCCCAGCGAGACAGAGTTTTTGGCGCACATTATCTGATCCGGGTCGTAGAGAGAGCAGAACTTCCGCATGGACCCCCGTCGCTGCCGCCATCTCGTCCATGGCTATGGATGAATCCTTGTGATTATACACTCTCTCTTCGGGGCCGTAAGATTTTCGGTCCTCGATCTCTTGCAAAGTCCGTGCGCGGCTGTTCCACAAACATCGTATGAGTACATACCCTTTAAATCGTGAGCGCCGATCCATGGTACCATTGAAACATTGGGACGTCAATAACACACATTAGGGGAACGAAAGTGATTAATCTACTCATAAAGTGACTAGTTGGTTTCGACGAGGGTTTTCGCTGCATTCTGGGAGTCACAGAGCTGGGCCAGCCATGTGGTGTTGGAAGTCTAAGCGCCGGTTACGGAGCTATTCGACGATCCCTTCACGGCGCGAACCATTCTTTCCTGAGAAAGGAAAATATCAATGAAGAGTGAGTCAAGGTGACAATGGATACACTCTGGCTCATCCAAATGGAATCAATGGTTTCGCTCAAGCTACTTTCCTGCCGAGCAGCTGTGCATTGAGTTTCCGAGAGCTGGTTGCGGACCTGCTGGGCGATTTCTCCAGACGTGTGTGTTTTCTTTCTGATAAAAGGGGGTGGCAATGGTATGCCGCTCGATATACAAATAGACACACTGAAGTCTTCTTCCTTTGCACAAAGCAACTCGATGGTTCAACTATAGAGGAAGGATGTCACATACACTGCACAAAGTAATTGTCCTGTCTCCGCCCATAACAGCGTCGTAGTTCGCCAAGATATCCATGGACGTAATGGGAGCTGGATGCTGGACGGGGATCCAATTTGCTGGTGAGTGGAAATGTCCCGAAATGACGCCAATGACCTCGCAGAAGCTGCGATGAATGTGTCGTTACCGGCCAGGGCAATGCAATTCTTTCCATGGATGGGCCATTGAGCTTCAGAGATAGTCCGAGTTGACGCCGCCGCGGTGGATACGTTGAGACAGTTGATCTTGCCGCCACAACCTAGAGCAAAGAATAGCTTGCTATCGCTTGCACAGGCTAGGGTTACTTGGCTTCAACCGAGACATCGACGAGGACGCAGCCATTTTGACTATCGTAGACCCGAACGGACTGGCGATGTGGTGTTTACAGGGTGAGAACCTGACGGCAGAGGCGGTCGAGCTGTGTCGCAGGGAGCCAAGCAGTCGCTCGCTAGTCCGGGATGATTGGCAGACGCAGACAGGCATCTGTCACCCAGTCTTCTTCTCGTGGCTCGTCGTATCCCACACCCTCACCTTATCACATTTCGTCACACACAAGATCCATTTTCCATCTCGCGATACTGCGAGACTCCAGCCTGAGATGGTACTCCTCGCGTCCATCGGCGTTCCCATTTCCTTCCCATTCGCCGCTCTCCAACGTCAGATCTTTTTCTCATACCTATCACTCACGATGTGCCTGCCCTCTGCGAGTAACGCAACTGAACATGATCTCTCCACTATCGATTTCGGTAACTTTTGCTTGCTGTTGGCGAAGGGCACCGGTATATGAGGCATGGCTTTCATTCGACTCTTGTTCGGTTCCACCAGTATGGTTAGTGTTCTCAAACGCATCGCCCAGGTACTCACCATCCCTCGATTGCCTGGTTATGGTTGAGGACCATATATTTGGCGAGGTAACAGCATTGGACAAGAGGGCGTCGTCTACTCGCCGCATGCCGGTACATAACCATGGCGTACACGTGCTTGCTTATCAACAGATATCAGTTCATACATGTAACTATAACCGTCTCAGGCCCAAGGAGTCAAAACCCACAAGGCTTATTCCGGGGTTGCAGCGGCAATTCTGTGCCGAATTTGGTAGGTGGCGCCACATGGGTTTACTTGCAAACAATGAATTCCATGTTGAACATGGCCCCATACTTCACATGGAGCACTATGGGTGTTCCAACAACCAAAATCCCCGTCGGTGGTGCGGCGCTTGCGTCTTTTGTCCTGCCCCCTTTGCTCCTTTACTTCGTCATGGCGGGATTAGCAGTCACACCTCACACTCGCCTTTTTCGAGCGGCATGTTGGCCAGTTCTAGCATTGTTCGCATTGCGTGCGGCGGTTTCCGTCGATATGTCGCTCATCAGCTTTGAACGAAAATTCCACAACGATTTGGCTGTAAGTGACTCTTTCAGACACTCGTTCTCAGAGCCTAGGGGACCAGATGAACAAACTCACCTAAACTTCCGGAATGTCAGAACCCCATGCTGATGATCGTTATCCGTTCCCTCTATTGGGCGCTGGCAAAAGAGCCGCTTGTCAGGCGCCTCCGTTCTGCAAAGAGTACTCCTTCGACTATCATGGACGTCATCGATCTTGCCTTCACTTTCCGCGGTTACGGTTGGGACTGGTCACGCGGATTGTATATTCCGTCTGAAACCCGTCCGTCCAATCGTGTTTCATTTGTCTCTCACACCGCACTATCAGCAGTCATCCACGCGCTTATCTGCGGCATAGTCCACAGAGCCATTCGATCATTCTCACCAGTGGGACTCGGTTCCATTTCGGGAGCGTCTATCTTTGATCAATCCCTACCTTTCCACGTGCGATACTTCCGATCGTCCATCATCTCCCTCATTGGCTTTCTCGCAATCTACAGCCTCCTCCAGATGTGCTACGATTTATGCACTATGCTAGGAATTCTGATCCTTGGACAAGACCCCGCTCAATGGCCTCCCGGATTTGATTCCCCATGGTGTGCCACATCATTAGGGGAGCTCTGGGGTCGCAGGTGGCATCAATGGCTTCGCCATATGTTCCTTGTCATGGGCGGTTATCCGTTGTCATTCGTCTTTGGTCGCCCGGGTCTTGTCATCGGGACGTTCCTCGCTTCCGGGGTGTACCACCACGTCGGGTTGTATTCGCTCGATACGACAAGCGAATTATGGAGGATGCTGGTCGGGTTTGGAATGATGGCAGTGGGGATCTTGATCGAACTGGCGTTCAAACGGCTGACGGGACGGAACGTGTGTGGGTTGGTAGGATGGGTCTGGATGATGTCTTGGATTCTCGTGTGGGGTAGCGTGATCATTGACGGTTTTGTGAGGGCTGGATTGTTCAGGGCCGACACGTTCATCGATGGTGTGCCTCCCCTGCGAGCGTTCGTGGAGCGCTTGGTGACGAACCTTGATACCTGGTTGCATATGATATAGTTTTGTATGACCACCTTTTGGGCCTGGCGGGGCAGCCGGGACCAACGAACCAAGAGCGCCTCCTCTTACTGTCCTGGATTCGATCGAAGTATCGTCGTTGCAGTGGTGACCGTGGACGGGAGTTTCACCTCCAACTCACCAAGTCATGGACAAAGCCAACCGCAACGGAATTACAAGAGAGGCGCTGGGTACGACAGCACCATCACGCTAAACATATGCGTCAATCTGACGTTGATGCCGCCTAGTTATAGTACATGATGAGCCCCTGGAACTCCTGGCTACCGTGCACGAGGGTGACCACAAATGGTATGATGCATACTGCGCCAAGTAATGCGAAATAACAGAATATGTGGATGACGGACCTCCTAGAGTCCAATAGAGCAACCACAAGAGACCCCTCCCCCCCCAAAAAAAAGGCATACGAACTCCCAAGATGATGCAGCATCTACAAGATATCCAGCGTCTGTACCTTCCGTTCGAGATAGCGCGGAGAAACCTCCTTGAGCAACTGCACGACGATCGGTTGGTCAGATGCGACACGTTTGTATTCGTTGTGGCCTAGAGGGACGAGCAAGAGGGCGCCAAAGGGCTGTCTGAAACGCACGAAAAGCCGCAACGCCTTGGTCAGCTTGTCGTAAGAAGGTGGTGTAACATGTGATATAGAGCTCGAGAGCACGGTGGAAGCGCCATCCCCACCGTCACCATCGAGTGGGGAAGGCGGTTCAGCGTCGTCGTCATCGCTGGAGGGACGGGCAGGGTCGAGAAGGTAGGGGAGCCACGGATGCACAAGCACCAGACCGTTCAGGCCAGACAGGTTCTCTGTCGTCCGGATCTCTACATCCCCAAGCGCGTTGGTCGTAGCACGATACACTCGCTGGCAGTCACTACCCGCGGTCGACATACCCCTCAGATGGAACATGAGGCAGGACAAGGTCAGGCGACGACTGACGAGACGGGGGGATGGGAGATGGACAACTCGATTATATAATGTCACGGCGGAATCGAGGAATACAAAGGATATCTGGAATTCCGAGACCAGCGCGTTCATCGCGTCGTCGTCGAGTAGCGAAGGGATGTAGGGCGATTCTGGCTCGCGATAAACACCGATTTCCGCAGGAAGACAGCTATTGTAGTCGGAGGCCTTCCCTGTCCATGCTAGAATGGTCACATCACCTGTCCGAGTCAGGACCTCTTGTAACAGGCGACCCAGGGCGCGTTGTTGGCCCTCGCCGTAGTTGACTTGAATGGAGACGTCGAAAATCCCGAAGAGTGAGTAAGCGATATCCTCTTGTTTCGTGGCAATGCGGGTCGCGGCAAGAGAAAGCTTCTGCCGTACGTTGTCGGACCCGGGTCGTAGGGACTGCAGAACCCGTACATCAACTCCAGTTGCGACTGCCATCTCCGCCATGATCATGGCCGAATCTTTGTGGTTGGACATGTATCCCTGAAGGTTATAAGGCTTCCAGTCCTCCGTATAGAAGCGGATAACGCTGGACGCAATAAACTCTTGTAGCGTCCAAGCACGGGTGTTCCACAAACACCTTATGAGAGCACGCAAGCCAGACTCGGATTGTACGCCTTTTAGGTGAACGATTGTGAGGGCGGACTCGTGGTACCATCGAAACATGGACGTCAAGGATTCCTGAAGCACCACGCCATCTTTTTTGTTGATGCAACATGTGTCTGACCACGCCCAGCGTAACCCATCCTGCTTTACCGTAGTGCAGAACATGACCAGTTTTAAGACTGTGTGGGAGGGTGCCAGTTCGTGTACTGATTCATGGATGACCTCGTGGAATAGTGGTTCGGCACCATCCCAAGTATGGGAGAACGTGGCATATCGGAAGTATTGCTGAACGGTCTGCGTAATACGAGACTCGTCAGGCATTGTTGTGATGGACGCAACGAGCCCTTTGAATGCCTCATTGGCTTCAAATTCACGCAAACGTTCCTTCTTGTCGTAGAGACGACCGGTCTTCGTGTTAATCAGGACGAGCGGAGCGTCCCTCTGAATCCGTTTCACAGAATCGCGAATAGCCTCCATTGTCTGCGATGGGCTGATGTAGCGGGAACGCAGTTCTGGGAAAGGCAGAAGCATCAGGAGATCAACAGATGCTCTCGAGCGAGAGAGGGTGTTTACCCCGAGTAGTAGAATCTAAAGATTGTTCCATCTTCCAAAGCATATCATTATACGCATCAATCGCTTCGTTGAAACGCCGCGCTCCGAGTAGTGCTGCATGCCTTCTTTCATAGCCATGTGGAGACGATGGGTCGAGCTTGATTACCTGCGGTCGTATCAATTATCTGCTCCGGTGTGAATTTGGCTCTACATACCGCATCGGCATCCTCAAGCGAAGCTTTCCACGATTTAATCTCAGCTCTTGCCTTGCTCCGCTTGGTCAAGAGGTTGGTCGACGCAGGATCAAGGCTCAATCCCGTGGTGTAGTGGACGACTGCATCTTCATACGAACCAGAACCCATACTAGCATCTCCACTTTGTTCCAATATCTCCAGACAACATGCTTTGAATCCTGCATGTGCCATGTCAGACGGCCTCGACAGAGATGAACGGGAAGTAAACCTGACCAGCTATCCACTTGTTTTCGTCTACGTTCATCCGGTTTTCAGCAATGTCCGTTGTTACGGGGAAAGGATCTGTTATATCGTCGCGTTGCCCATCGCGGCCGCCTCTGTTCCCTCCAAGCTCGCTCTGCAACCGTTGGAAACACTCGACTGCTTCTGAAACACGACCTGTCTCTTGCAGAACATCACAAATCACGCTGTAAACGACAAAAGGGGGAAGATCGAACTAATCCAGAGGGGCTATCAACATCCAGCCTTAGAATACCATGCAGACGTACCTGGGGGGCAGAAGTCAATGCTTTGTTGGGTGAGTTACGAATCAACACCGTGCGTGCCCATTTGATCAACAAGCCATTCGGGCTAGGGGGGCTGAGTCGCAATGCTGTCGAGTATGCTACAACTGCTTCATCTTCTTTCTTGGCCCTCGATGCTTCGTCTCCGATCATCTCCAACCTCGAGAGGCATTGGCCCTTGAACTCTGATGGAAAATTTTGAATACTCTACCCTGTTGGACGAACGCCGAAACCCACTCGTAATCCAGTTCGTTAGCAGTCTGTTGGCTGCGACCTCCTCGTTCATGGAGCTCGTGAGGTCAAGAAATGAGAGCGCAGCATCGAGGATGCGACTCTCGGCATACAGGGTTTCGCATTCGTGTTTCTTCTCATGCGCGCAAAGGATTTTGGCGAGACTAGCATGGTTTCTTTCTGACGGGCGAATATGTCAAGCTGGGGTGAGCCAGAGAGTAGTGAACGCACTTGAGGCCTCATCCTGTACGTGAAATGATTCAATTTTCTTTTCGAGATCGGCCTTTTCACCTTCCATGTGATGGATCCACGCCGAGAAAATCTGTGACGGTAAACAGTGGGATGGTGATTAGGCGACTGAAATGCAATGAAGTTTTGCCCAGAGCGCTTACGCTGTCAGAATATACCGATGGAAGGATGTCACGGAGATTATAGATAATAATTCTCTTGCCCCCACCGATGACGAGGTCATAGTTGACTGAGATAGCCATTGAATTAACGAGAGCAGTATGCTGGACGACGGACCCGATTTGCTCGTGCGTCATAGTATCCCAGAAAGAGACGGACAATCCCGCAGAGGCTGCAATGAATGTGCCATTCGTCGCTAGGGCAACGCAAGTGGGTTCACTGTCACTGTGAATACGCCATCGGGAATGCGCCATTCCGGTGCACGCTTCGAAACAGTTGATGTAGCCGTCGCCAGATAACACATAGAGTTGCTTGCTGTTGCTAGTCCAAGCGAGAGATTGGTTGTATGACGTGTTGAGTTCGATTGGGATGTTGACGAGGCGGCGGCCATCCTCACTGTGGTAGATCTGAACAGAGTGCAGCTTCGTAGCGGTGGCGAGGAGGCGCCCGTCGGGAGAGCACTTG
>JBBPJV010001238.1:0-10399 GCA_038088915.1 Sutorius aff. eximius
CATTGGTAACGACAAAAGAGGTAAACCCACGACTTGAGAGTACGGTGGTGGTGGTGGTGGCGGCGGCGGCGGCGCACTAGGAGATTGGTTGTTCGGCGGCAGGCCTTGGGGTTGGTACTGTTGGTATGGCTGTGAGGCCTGAGGAGGATGCGGTGTCTGAGCATAGGGAGGGTGTTGTGGATAGTGCTGTTGTTGGGCTTGTGGAAGATATTGCTGTTTCTGGGGCGGTAGGTAAGGCTGCTGGTGAGGTGGTTGCGGTGGTTGCGATGGGTATGGCGCTTGTTGAGATTGGGTGCTTTGCAGCTGAGGATTTGTTTGAAGTGGGGACAGAGGCAGTGGTGCCGGGGATCCGCTGGAATATTGCGTATATTGCTGGTAGTGGGACTGAGGTAAGGTCCTAAGAGGATACGCATCGTGTGGCTGCTGAGACTGTCCAGCTGGTGCGTGGGGAGACTGAAGAGGCATCGGGCTCGGTGATGGAGATAATGACAATGTTTGCGGGTAACCTTGCGGCATATATGCTTGCGAGCCTGACTGCGCGTAGACTGGTCCAGGCGGCCCGTAGGTGAAAGAATCGCTATCACCTACTCCGTAAACGCCTCGCGGCTCATGTTCGTGAGTAGTGCCCAGTGGAGGGCTCAGAGGAGTGGGAAACGACACAGGGGGATGATCTTGAACATCCTCTACAACAACAATGGAGGGTAAATCAACCCTTGCACCGGGAGGATAAGATTGTAACGGAGTTTGTAGATGAGAAAAGGACAGTGGTGATGCTGCCAGCGGAACGGGTGGATCACTCAGAGACCTGTGAAGTTGGTCGGGAAGTATCGCGGGAGGTGAACGACCCGCGCTTAGCACTCGATTCCGGTTCAGTGGCGGCATGGGCCTCGGGCCACTGTGGCCCCCTGGATGAAGGGAAACAGGGATCCTTCCAGAACCAGCATCAGGTGGCTCGTCGTCATCTGGGAGTGGTGGAAGCGAGTCGTCCCGGTGTTTTGAAGCGACAGCAGACGTGGAAACCACATTCGATGGTGCTTGCTTGGATGCCTGGCCCTGGCCCTGGGGCCCGTGTGCAGGGACCAATGACGATGGTATCTGCGCGGATTGGCTTGGTTTGCGCTCTCTAGTAGCAGGAGAACCACTGGGCCATGGGTAACTGATGGGTGAAGTTGACTTTCGAGCTTGCGTGTAATATGCACCAGGACGCGCGAGTCGATCAGACGGGGAGAGCTTTGTAGGCCGACGCGTCAAAGGCGGCGGAGAGTTGGCATAGAAAGTCATCTCAAGATAAATCTCTCCCCTGGCACCTGCCGAAGTCTCGAGAGGGATCCAATCTAAAGAGGATCAGTAAGTACAATCCCCGTCAGCTACGAGAGTCATCCGAACAAGAGATCGATTACATACCGTCGAACTCGCCAGTCTTGAGCGTTCCCTCGATGTCTACTGTCCCTTTCCCCAGAAGGATATCGTCGCCCCGTTGCTCGTCCTTGTAACAAGAAACCTCCAAGATCCTGTTTACACTGTCTTTCCCTGCGTCTGCAAGTACCGGAAACCGGAACTCGTCGTCCCATACTGGATGCTGGCCGCCCTTCTGATCAACCTTGGTTCGCTTCGCTAGACCAGAGAGGGACACTTGGGCGTAGGGATCCTGTTTGTAAAACGAGGGTTGGTGGAGATGCTGAGCCTTCAACACGACGACGACGAGGGTGCCAATCTCTTTTTGCTGGGACATGATGGTCATGCTACGTGAGTCAAATCCTGTAGTGTCGGCCACCAGATATAGTATAAGTCATCGGGCTTGAATGATTGCTAAATCGGTCTATACGGCCATGCCATTCCAGTACTAGGCACTGAAAATGACAAGACTGGTGTAATTGAATCATATTGATGGCGCATAGCTAAGGGCAAGCTGAGAACTTCTGAATAAATTGTCGATATGTATTGATTGCGGACTCAAGACATTCAGAGGATAATTTAATCGACAGTAGCCTTCGTGTTTCACGTCAACACTTTAGTAGTGGAATTGCAACAGACCGTCGTATACAGCTACGCAGAAGTATTAGTGGGATGGAATTGTTTGCATCTAATGCTAGTATAAAATTCTCTATTGATTAGCCGTATGTCGCCCGGGGATAGAGGTTACACCTTGGCCCAGGAAATGAAATTGAAAATCTTCTTATCGATGGTCTTGGTTTGCCAGTTTCAAACGTGCGTTTGCGCCGACAATAAGTTTCCCTTCAGGCTCTATGATACTTGCAGCTGTTTTGATGCAGAGAGAATATCTTCAAGTGTGATAGAAGATTTCTCGCACATTCCGTGGAATATCCCGTCTTTGCTGAACAAGTTTGCTGGGGTATCGAATTCCTGGTTCCCATTTCTTCTTCAACAAATGGTCTTAGCCGGAGGTCAAAGAATACATACGGCGATGGTACCGGCATCAAGAACACATATACGGTCATAGGATATAATCGTGCGCAAACGATCTGCACGTTGGTCAGCAAAAGCGGGCGGACCTGCCAGAGTGAAACTTACGGGCAATACAGAGAATTGTGCGTTCCTTAAATTCGGCTGCAATCGTCTCTTGGATTTTTCCATCGGTCTCGTAATCCACAGATGCTGTTAAGAACGTGAGCTGCCAACTCATGTGAGAGGTACGTAGAAATATACCTGTAGCTTCATCAAGAATGAGGATCTTTGTCTCATGGACTAACGCTCGTGCCAATGAGACCAGTGATCGCTGAGTAGCGGTTAACGGCTACAAAAGGATGCAAAAGATGGGTGAAAGCTTTACCTGGCCGGCTGACAGGTTATTACCCCCATCTTCCACCGGAGTATCGAGATTGAAGCGGGCACTAGCGATCTGGGCGTTGACTTGGGTGGTTGTTTGAGGCGAAGGTGGTTGGTTTTCGTGCGTGTCCGACTCGACGAGGTACGCCCGTTTAAGTGCGTCCCAAAGTCGAGCGTCATCGTATAGACCAAATGGGTCTAAGTTAGACCTGAGAGTACCAGAGACTAAGAAATCCATCAGCAAAAGCGAAACATCCAAATATTCGTATAGCTTTACAAAGGAACTAAAACAGAATATCGACTCAGTGGTTAATTTGTATCGCGATCACGTGATAGCTGTGACGTACAGCATCTTGTGGAATAATCGCGAGCCCTTTCCTGAGCTGCTCGAGTCCAACTTTCGAGATATCGACACCATCGATCTGGATACTTCCTGACGAAAGCTCCACTAGCCGATACAGAGCTGTCATGATTGAAGATTTGCCAGCCCCAGTTCTGCAAGCATCGTCAACAAAGAAAGTCCCATGTTCAAGAAATCGAGCAGTACCTGCCAACAATACCGATCTTCTCTCCTGGTGCGATGTCCATGCTCAGTCCCTTGAGTACAGGAGGCAATTCAGCCCGATACTTCATGAAAACATCCTTCATGACAATCCGGCCCCCATCGGGCCAGGAAGGGGGAGCTGCGCTGTCTTTCACCTGGTGCGGGGCTTCTTGTTCAACCTCACTGGCGTAATGGACAATTCGTTCCACGGCGTTCATGTCGTTCTCCACCTCTGCAACTTGACGGACCATCCATCCAAAGGACTCGAGTACCATATCAGTTGCTTGAAATTCTATCATTCCTTGCGCCAACCCACCTGTTGCACTGTCAGAATGTATGACAAAACCACCCCAGTCTGGCCCGGCGAGATACTGTAACGGGTACCGACTGTCAAAATGGCCACGGCGAACGTAAGGAGTGCTCCTAGAAAATCCAGGCGCATCCCGAGCCAACGCTAGCCGGATGAATCAATGCCAGCCGGTATTCACAAACAACCTTCCTACCTGATTTGTAACAGTCAACCAGTATGCTCTGAGAATTGAGTCAGAGGTGGTGACAGCTCTTGTCTGGCTCATCGGAACTCACCGATTCTCAGTGTCTACGAGTCCGACGTTCTCTCTCCTGAATCTATCCGTCTCCCCATACGCGGAAATTGTCGTCAGCCCTGATAGCGACTCGGAGAAGTGGGCATATAAAGAACTACGCAGGATAGCATCTGACATTGCTGTCAGCCACGCAAGCAGAGAATTCAATGTTGAATGCATACATACCGAGCCTCTGCAGTCAAGTTAATCTTCGTAAATTATCCAGCATTGAAAACTCACCTTCAGTTCTCTTGCGCTTGACCGATAAAAGTACGCGGCATAGATATAGCAAATTAGGATGAAAAATACGACCAACAAGAACCAGGGCAGGATGATTGATATAAGAATGATTGCGCCAACAATGGTTGTCGCGGTAGCACTCAACATACGCAACGAGTCGTTAATGACATTATCAATAGTGTCGATATCTGTGGCAACTTAGAAGAAAGGATGGGAAGATTGTTGAATATACCTTTAGAAAAGCGGTTCATGATGCGGCCAAGAGGCTGTCAGACATAAATATCAATGGCGGCAACTAGGAATATAACGACCAGCGCTAAACTCACAGTCGTTTCAAAGAAGCTCATCGGAGCATGGAGAACACGGGTGACAGCCCTCTGGACAAATCAATGGATATGAGGGATATCCTAAGTGAAATACGAACTCACTTGATGCAACTCTCTTGATGCATAGTAGGTCAATATCGCAAAGGAAGCCCCCATGAAGAACATGGTTAGGGATTGTAAGACACCGAGAGCAGCATAAACGCCCATCTGTAAAAGTTGCCAAAGTTGCCACTGGAAGGCAGAGTAGGTAACATACGTAGAAGCCTTGTGGATAATCCCATTTCATTTCTTCCCAATAGACAAGCCTAATAAGACGAATGTGAGGGCGAACGAAGGAGAAGTAAGATGTACTTACCAATACGACGACATGACCATCGCACCCTGCGTCAGAGTGAGTGACAAAAAGAGAATTGGCACAAGGGTGATGCCATTTCCAGCGGACAAATACTGCTGGTAGACTTGAAGCGGAATAGCACCGGTATGTCGCTCTTCTTCCTGTATCATGCTCTTGCCTTTGGTACCAACCTTTTGCTCTTTCTTGTCATCCATTTCGATCTTCTCCTCAGCATCCTTATTCTTGTTATCCTCTTTCGAGCCGAATTCCTCCACGAACTTGCAAAATGCGCCATCGCTAGTCATCAGTGCATTGTAGGTACCGCGTTCAGCGATCCTGCCGTCACCCATCGTGTAGATGTAATCGACTTCTGGGAGGAAATGCAATGCATGGGTCACAAGGATCCGAGTTTTGCCCGCTGACCCATTCTTGAGGACGTTGGTGAATACGGCCTTTCCAACATGGGCATCTAGCGCAGAGAGGGGATCCTGGTTACGAGCAAGCGTCAAAAATCCAAACAGAAATAACGAGGTAAGTGAACGAACATCAAAGATCACGATATCTGAGTTACAATATATAGCTCGGCAAATGTTGATCCGCTGCTTCTGACCACCAGATAGAGAAATTCCTTTCTCGCCAACCTCGGTCAGATCGTGGCTGGGGAGCATCTCCAAATCTTGTTCCAGGCAGGAATCGCGAACAGCTTTCCAATATCTTTCTTCCTCGAATGGCCGCCCGAAACAAATATTCTCTCGGATTGTAGCATTCTGCATCAGAGTATTAGTGCTTCACAGGGGTCACGACTCGAACAAATCCTACTTGGATCCAGGCAGTCTGAGCACAATAAGCAACCGAACCCCCAAACTCGACAGTACCAGAAACCCGTCTCATCTCACCAACGAGGGCCTGAAGCAGTGACGTTTTTCCAGACCCTACTGCTCCAACAATAGCAATGAGCTGACCGCGAGGGATCTCTAGATTGACCCCCGTAAGTTTGAAGATGTTTGCTTCATCAATAGGTTGCGGCGTTGGGGGTGCAGTTGACTGGGACTTTCTTTTCATCTTGTTGTGCATGCCCCTCTTATCATTAACCATATTCAAATCTTCGGGTTTGGGTGGAGGACTATCCCATGTGAAGTCTGCGATATCTAATCTGACCGCAACATCTAAATCTCGGTCAACTATCAGTGTCCTGTCAGACGTTTCGGCCGCGAAGACTTCGTACAGACGCTTGCATGCGGTGGCAGCGTCTGCAATGGAGCTCAGTGAGATGGCTACATAATGGCACCGGTTAGCTTGGGTTGAAGGAGGTACGCGCTACTCACGAAGGAACATGAGGGGCATTCTGATGAGCTGAAACAAAGAGAGAGAAGAGAAGATAGTCGCAGCGGACAGCGGATGACCGGTCAACGAGTAGGTGATAAATGCAAGCACGGCAGCTAGCGTTGGGAGGGAAATGGCAAATGCGTTTAGGCCAGCGCGAGAAATGAGAAGAGTTCGTATGTAACTGAAGGACGGGATAAGTCAGAATAGCAAAAAGTACCGGAGGCAGCGTACTCCATTTCGAGCTGACGATATTCAGCAATCCGCTTCAAAAACGGTATCTCCCACGAGAAGAATTTGATTACTCTTATGCCGCTTAGCATCTCTTGGAGTAACTTGGAACGCTTGTCTGTCCACGCCATGCTCTCCATCCTGACGGAGAAAAAGCGTTTTACCACCATCGTGTTGATTGGTGTTGCGATGATGAGAAGCGCAAAACCCGCCAGGGCACTCGGGCCAAGGTTGATGAGGAGTAATATGAGACAGATGATGAGTTGAATGGGTGCAGTCCAAGACATATGGAAATAGCCCATACAGAAGTCGATGCGAGATATGTCGGTGGAGATGTGGTTTACCAGCCTGCCATTTGTGATCTGTACGCGAGCGCGAGGTGATAACGAAAGGGCCTGGGAGTATATTGCGGTGATGAGGCCACCACGCAGGAGGACTCCAGAACTCATACTACGGTAGAAGAAATGTTGGGTACACCACGACGCGATGAGCTGTAGGGCGAGGAGTGCGAAACAAAGTCCTATGCCCCTTCCGATCGGAGGTGTGGATGTGCCAGTAGTATGCCCAACATATGACTCCGTGGCAAAGGTAATGATTGCCTGTCCCAAAGGTGGATATCTTGGACGCGAGCAGAAAGGCAAGAACATACCTTTACTACGAGAGGGCCAGTGACTTGTGCAGTATCGCCTATGACCTTTAAAACTCCAGCAGACCAAAAGCGCCACTTCACGCTATCGTTCATGGCAAGGATGAGACTGGCTTTGCGCTTTCCATCGCTTTCCCTCCAAACCTTTTCCCGTTCAGTACGAACACCACGAATTGACCACCATAAGGACCTGACACCCGGCCCGATCTGACCGTTTTCCAGGCGTTCATTGTATGCTATTGCCTCTTTACGTCGACGCTCGAAGGATGAAAGGATGGCATTTGCGACCTGAGTCCCGGAGTGTTCGTCTGGAAGCTTATACAGGTCCGACGCTTCGAGGGGCCGAGCATAACCAAGTGACAGCAATGAGGTTAGCCAATTAAACCACAGCCGGCTAAAGAAACCTGCTGAAACCTCGGGAGTGAGAACCGCATCGTAGATGGAAGCCTTGGGTGGGGGAGGGTTGGGATCCTTGATGGAAAAGAAACTAGAGTGCGGTCAGTTGGATAGCGGAGAATGATGGCGATGTATGATCCTACTTGCGGAATCTGGGAGCTCGTGTAGAGACGGCATCGAATTTTGCTTCATCAACCTGCTCTGCGATGGTCTTTGTGTCGACCGAGTGTTCCGGGTGAGACATGCCGGGAAGAAGGCCAACGGGGCTCCTGAGACCATACCCGGTCTGAGAGAACGGTATTTTCAATGGGTGCTTACGGAATAATGATTACCTTGAGGTCCCGAAACCTTGCCGCCATGATTCGCGGGCTGATATAGATAGGCTGGTGGTACAAACGTTTTACGGAAACGCGTGGGGCGATCTTCGAATAGACACGGAATAGACCCGTAACGACGCGCGTAGCACATTTCTCTATTTTCAGTCGGATGCGACGATGCAAGTCGGTGCCTATAGTACAGTAGAACTTCCCCGAGTCATACTGTACTATTACGCCGTAACGTCGGACTGTATTAGTGGCTGTGTTGGTCGCATACACCATGATCCGTGCTTGCCGCATATTGAAGTCAACCGAGTCTTTGCAAGATCTTATTCAGCCATGTACCTTAGTGATCGGTTCAACGTAGTCAAGGTGGATTTTCGAAAACTGCCGACGGGTCACGAGTGCCAGATGACATGACACATACAGTCAGGGGATCGGGTAATGTACCATTTGCTATCGGTCACATCACCAACTATTCGGTTCGTAAGTTGCTGAGTGAGACGGTATTATCGAGCATACGCGTCCCTCAGCTTCCGCAGCGCCGCCTGCAAGATTAATCATCAGCCTCCCACAAGTCCGACCAATGGCCGTGAACCCACCTGATAGTTTCCCAGGAGGGGCTGGATTTCAGTAAGAGGGACCTTCATCCTCTTCACTTTCTGTAGGTGATCGTGTTCTTTCAACATTGTCTTGAAGTACCGCGCCTGTGGAAGCTCAGTTTCGTGACTCCGTCTGAATGGCATCCTCGATCATTACCTCCTGTTCTTCCACCAATGTCCACGCATCACCTTCCCGTCCCGCCCGAGCAGTCCGCCCAACACGGTGAACATATTTTCTCATATCAACAGGGGTATCATAGCTCACGACATGAGAAACATGGCTGATGTCTATCCCCCTTGAGATGAGATCAGAACAGACCAAACTATTCAGAAACGTAGTGAGATCGCCTGCGTGTAGGTGGCGTACAGCTTACACGTGAATCTCCTGAGCCCTGAATTTTTCGAGAATGGACCTCCGTTCACTTGCGGGGAGGTCACTTGAGTACGCGCGAACCGCAGTGCGAACACGTTCCGACGTCTTCTGCACTTCAAAACACTCAAGCAAGAATACAAGTCGGTTCGTAGATTCTGACGATTTGGTGAAAACCAAGGCGTTGCGAACATCATGGTTATGGAGAAGGTGAAGCAACATAAGCGGCTTTTGCGATGGTTCGCAGACGACCATATACTCCTAACGCGCAGGCATCAACTCAAGGCGAATAGCAAGCTGGCTTACAACTCACCCTCAGGGTGGTTGGCATGGCATATCGTTCGGAAACCAGGTGCGTTGGAGCACTGTCGAGGCCCCCTTCAGTTTGACTCTGGACAATGAAATATTTTGGATCTCGAAGACCAAGAGATGCCAGTTTGCCAGGATCTCGAGTGAGTGTCGCAGAGAACAACAGTTTCTGGCACGAAAACGACCTCCGCTCACTGATGTCGGCCGGACAGCATCCGCGATGCTCCAGTTCTAAGCAAGCAGGTGCTAGAGAATCGCAATTCGGTGGGAGACACGTATCCTCCGATGACGATTCACCTTCCAAGGAAATGCCTTGCAAAGGGTTCCAATGAATGGCGGTGAGCACCTGAGCTAGCCAGTCTTGGAATGATTGAAAGAGCAAACGGTCGGCTTCATCGATGACCTGGAGACAACTTCTTTAAAAGAGATAAATAGCAACTACCAATAGAGTCATACTAGGAAGCGAAGATGTTGTAACGAAAAATTGGACGTTCCATTGAGATGGTCCATTAACCGACCCGGAGTACATATTAAAATATCCACTTTGCTGGAACCCCCAGGCAATCTGCAAAGGATGGTTAGATAACGTCGCACAAACAGTAATGGAAAATCCACCCATGGCTACTCTCAGAGACTAACTGTGCTTGTTCATGAGCAAATGAATGTTGGCCTGTTGCAGTACCAATCTAGCGAAGGCGGTTAGGAAAGCAACGACCCTGATATACTAAGGGATAAACTACTTTTAAGCCACGTCCTTTACCGACGGCCTCGAATGTTTCTCTGACCTGCGTAACAAGGTCGCGGGTGGGCAGAACGATCAAGGCACGTAACCTGGTGACAATTCTGTTTGACAAAACCTGCAGTATCATGATTATAAGAAATGTCATGTGATATTGATAACGAACCTCTAGTATAGGAAGGACGTATGCAAGTGTTTTCCCACTCCCCGTTGGGGCGGAAACGCATACATCGCGGGGAGGAGAATACGGCAAATACACTGACTGACTGTGATAGTTGATGAGGAAAGGCAGAAGAGCGGTCTGTACTACACGCCAGATCGTCAGTATTCGGCGCCACTGCACGTGTAATTAGCCCCTGACCAGCGAAGAGTTCACTAATACCGAGATCAAGCAAGCGCCTTCGTGTCTTTGAGCTGAGACCCGTATCGTGATCTAGTTCGATCGTCGAGAGAGGTGTTACAGCGGCAGGGTCGATAACTTTTGCGTATATAAGCGCCCTATCGATTCCTTGCATGGCAAGCACGGATTTGGGTGGCGCATCGGGCACCGTTGGCAAGGGAAACGACGGTAGCGCTCCTTTTGGGTTTGCACGAGGCCTCTGGATGTTGGAAACCTCATTCTCCGATTCGTTGCGCATTTCTCCAGAGCCA
>JBBPJV010001239.1:0-10397 GCA_038088915.1 Sutorius aff. eximius
ATAAGATAAGATAAGATAAGATAAGATCAGGGAGCACAAGTTCTAGCCACTCATCTCTAAAGTGATATAAAAGTTAAGACATGGGAAGAGAAAGTAAACTGGCCTTTGTGGTGTGATGGATAAAAGGTAGAAAACACCACAAATTCAACACAGTACGCTTCAGCTTCAGCAGTCTCCCAGGAAGCATACTGGAAGTGCAAGTGGCCTTGACCAGGCTGGGCGGTTTGAGAGGATACAACCAACGTATTTGATGTGGGGGTCAGGGGAAGAGGACGAGTCGCATATTGTGAATGTTGAGGGGGATCGAATTGGGAATATTGTGGGTTATGGAATTCCCTAATTTGTGCTGGACGAGGATTATGCAGTTTCTGGGGGTCGGGGCAATCTCGGGATTGATGGCCAAATTTGTTGCAATTGAAGCAGTTCCCATTGAAGGGTCACTTTGCTTGCTGTCCTTGTTGCACTCCTATTTCCATTGGAGCGCCTCAGCCAGATTGCATTCCAGTGGCTGTGTATTGGTATTGTTGCCCTGATGGCCTCTGAAATTGGGGGAAGCAAATTCCCCATTCATACTTGATGCGTTCAAAACACTCACCCATTTCCACGTAACTGTTGATGGTTTTTTCGAAGTCCAGATTCCCTTCTGCTTGGAGTATGGCCACATAGATCTTGTAATCAATTGCCTTCCTTAATAGGTGAATGGCAGTTTTGTCGTTGAGCTCTATGTCTTCCTTTAGGAACTGGAATTCATTCAAGAATTCCATGGTTCTGTGGTTTCCTTGTTTCATATTCTCCAATTTAGCATATTCCATTTCTTTATAATCTGCTATCTTGAAGTATTTTTCCATGTCCTTCTTGAGCTCATCCCAACTTGGCCATTTGTCTTTTTCCAGACACTTTCGTATCTGGAGGCATGCAAATGCTGTGGCATCACCATCCATCCTCATCCAGATGGCTGCAGCCTTTTCCTTGTCCAAGTTGAGAGGGTGCCATTTTTGGGTGGACACCCATAATTCAATGAACAACCACCATTTTCTAAAGGTGGCACGCTTTCCATCCCATTTGCCAGGATTGGCAAACTTTTTATCCAAATTTTTGGAGACATCTTCTGCCTTGATGGTATTTGAGATCTTGTCAATCTCATCCTTTACATCTTGCCAGGATGCAGACATGATTTATCCATAATAGTAAATTGTGGCGGGGCAGCGATAGGGCTTTCGAAGTTTGTGTGATGGGCATAGCAACCAGATCGTAGGATTGACGAGAACTGTCTGCTCTCTGGGTTTTATTTTCTCATCCCAGCAGATGTCTTCAAGCCAATCATGTGCGAAGGTAATGACCAGGTCACTGTTTGGGTAGAGTGCTGCAGTGGGGATGAGAAACGCTTCAAGGTCATGTGTCTTGAAGGGATCAGATTGGTGGGAGGACATATAACTGTAAACGAATACTCCTGGGCAGCTTTTGAGAGACCATTGACGTGAGGCAGCAGGGAACTGCAGAGATGTCGGTGGTTTTACATCGATTCAGATGTGGGAGGAACCAGGTTAGCTAACAGTTTTTTAACACCGTTTCACCTATTGATGAAATGAGATCGTACTACTAAACCTAAGTATGACAGGGTGGAATGATGACAAGGCCAACTATGACATTTGGCAACATTTTACGATGAAGAGGAAAATAGGAGAACACGTGGAATGGTTACCACAGGCAAGAATAAGAAGAGTAGTACTAGATATCCCAACTTAGGCCTGAGGTAAGATCCCAGGTAATGCCCAAGTGAGCTAGACTGGGGAAGAGTCATAGCATCACCCAGGTATATATACATATGCCAAGACTATTACTAATACATGACTAATATATTGTGAGAGATGGTACAATAGATAAGAAAAGGTACAGCCAATAGCAGAATAGACTCTTATCTATGATGTCATGGGTCTAGACCAGTCACATGATCTGACATCATAGGAGTCTAGGTTTGGTCACATGATTGTGAGAAAGGAAAGATAGGGGGAAGTCATGTGATCTAGTTGTGACAAAATAAAAAGAAAAAGGTGTAGACTACGGGTGTGTAAATAGTGTAGTTAGGTTATGGAAAGCAAGTTCGTAACAAATACCTTCATTTATATATCACCAAAAAACAATCTGATTGGGCCGAATGGCTTAAGCTGGCACAATTCCAGCATAATAACACCCTTACTTTGGCAACTGGCACCATTCCTTTTGCTGTTACCCATAATTATGCCCCTCAGATGGGTTTTTGTTACACCTAGTCTTGTCATGGAGTAGGGCATGACTGTTTATACATGCAGAGTCGTGACATAGGGGTTCTGCTGGATATTCACAGACAGAGTTCTAGAGGGAGCTTTCAGAAGTTGCAAGGTCAAAGACTGAGGGACACTAGCTCAAAAGAGACTAAGCATTCAGAGAGTGGGTTATAGCATGGTATTCTGGTTATGCTAAGACTAGTGTATAGGAATATACACGAATGGTTTAAATAGAACTACTACCAGTACTTGGGAAGTCTAGGGAATGCAGTGGAAGGAACCCAAAGTAGTGGTAGCACTACCCAATTGGTGGAAACCCTAGGAAGGGGATAGACATGAAATGGGGTGAACCTGGATGTAGTCCAATTGGGTCTAGGCAAGACAAAGGAAGATGGAATATGTAAGTAATGGAGCTCCATCGTTGACAGATGGAGTGAGGAGTATTAAGTGGGTTATAGTAGAGGCCTCATGCCCAGGTGGGTCAGCGGAGGCACTTGGGATGGGAGAAAGGGAGCCACTATCAGGTGGTCCAAGGATAGGGGCAAAAGGAAATGGTAGTCTGGGTGTCAGTGGACACAGTGTAGTATAGAGACAAAGAGGAGAAAAAGGTTACCAGGGTATCCCACGAGCTGTCATAACAGTTTTGAGAATCCTGTGACTTCCCATCAGTTTGGTTGCAATTTGATCTGTTCACACGAGGAAGTGCATTCCACCCTTGAAGAAACACATGCAAACATAGAGTTATCTGCCAATTCTTCATGATTGGCAAATCCTGATTACCAAGTAGGCCAGCAAGTCTGGTTGTCTTCTTCCAATCTCTCACTTCCATACACCTCCTGGAAGTTATCACCCAAATGGCTTGGACCATTCCCTATCACCCATGTCCTTCCCAATGCAGTTGAACTGTGTCTGCCAGCATCCATGAGGATCCACAATGTGTCACAAACTCGTGCTACTTAACCTAATTACAATATGATATGCACATAGTCTACACTTTTTTTCTTCTCTTTATTTTGTCACAACCAGTCACATGACTTCCCCCTATCTTTCCTCTCCCATGATCATGTGACTAGATCTAGACTTTTATGACATCAGACCATGTGACTGATCTAGACCATGACATCATAGATAAGAGTCTATTCTGCTATTGGTGTACCTTTCCTTATCTATCATACCACTCTCTCTATTTATTAGTCATGTATATTAGTCATAGTCTTGGCAGATGTATATATACCTGGGTGTAGCTACGACTGTTTCCCAGTCTAGCTCACTTGGGCATTACCTGGGATTGTACCTCAGGCCTAAGTTGGAATACCTAGTACTATTCTCCTACACCCTTGCCCATGGTATCCATTCCACATGTTTCCTTCCCTTTCCTCTTTATCATAAAACATTGCAACACATCATAAGTTGTTCTCGTTGTTCCACCTTGTTGTGTACTTAGTCTGGTAGTATGGTCTCATTTCACAATGTTGTCAATGCATCTTGTGTCAAGCTTTATAGAGAACCACTCGATGGGCAATCTGTGATTCATCTGAACCCTATTGTGGTCACTGAGGACCATCTTGTAGAGTACAAGGTTGATTCCATTGTGGACTCCCATCTCAAACATGGCAAGCTGGAATATCTGGTTCATTGGAAGGGTTGGATGTTACAATTTGTTTCCTTTTTACTTCTTTCATCTCACAGCTTAGCTTGCATTCCTAATGCTCACTACCCTGTAGACCCCTTGATTCTCCTTTTGTCTTACAGTCTAGCTTGCATTCCTAATGCTCACTACACTGCAGACAGTGTCTGAACCCCATGGACTACACTTCACCCATCATGTGATTCTTTTACTCACATGACTATTATCCTTTTTGTAGCCATTCCCATGCCATCTAGCATGGATGATGGACTACCATCTCCAATGACTCACCTCATGGTTCATCATCTTAGCTTGCCTTTCTCCTTGTGTCCTACACGAGTCCCCTTACGGAATCCCAGTGTTTCCTTTCCCTTTACCACTGGATATCCTAATATGGCCTATTCCTTTCCTTCCCATCTACCCTGGACCCACGGCTTCCCATTGTATTCTTACTATAGATCTCTTGCCCTTGGATCCATGGTTGTCTGTTGTATTCTTAGCATAGATCTCTCCATCCTTTCTCTCGGCTCTCTGTCAAGATATACCTTAGTATCTCTTTTATTCTCTCTTTCCTATTACAGATACTACTTTCCTGTGCTCGCCTTACTATATAAGACTTGCACCTTCCTTGTAGTATTCCTTACGCTAGTTCCTATCTGGTACTTAGGACATAGTACTCCCATACTTGCCTAGTCCATCTCTGTCCACTCCTCATGTCCTTATCTCCGATATCCCAATACTAGCTCTTCTCTCATCATTGCACTGTGTGCATTCTCTGTCGACCCTTAGTCTGGCACTGTGACCATCACCATCCTTCAGGCCTCTTTTCATGGTCTCTTCTCAACCCTTGGACTCCCTTCAGAGTCCCCTACTATCATTAAGTTCTCAGCTTATCAGCCTGTGGCTGATCGTCCTTGTCATACATCGATCCCTCGATGTTCTCCTCATCCCAACTTGATATTGGCCTTCGTCCTCGTCCCCTGCAGTATCCCTACTGCAGTTTCCTCATCCTCTGGCCTTCCTCCTTGACCTTCCGACCCTCCCTTGTGTTATGCCTAGTCTGATCTGGAGTAGGTCATGACTGTTTATACATGCTAGCGAGGCTGTGGCTGAGGGTCCACTGAACTATGCACAGACGGAAGTCGAGGGGTGGTCAGGGAGTTCCGCTGGACTATGCACAGACGGAGGTCGAGGGGTTCAAAGAGCTCTGCCAGATTACGCGCAGATGAAGGTCGAGTGTGGTTGCAAGTGTAGTATTCTGGTTATGCTAAGACTAAGGTACAGGAATGCGTACGTGTGGTCTAAATACTACTACTGCCAGTATTCAGGAAGTCTAGAGAATGCTGAGGAAGAAACCTGAAGTAGCGGTAGTACTACCTGTAACGAGCCCAAGGAGGAACTCATTAAGGGTGAGGCAAACCTCTAACCCTAATCCCAAGCACACAGCATTGGAGGGCCACCTGATGATGCACTAATGATGATCGATGAAGAGAGAACTGGCTATGATGCCCGGCAACAGTGTAGACAATGAGGAACAAATGGAATAGTCAATGTATGAGCCATCACGCTGGAGGGGAAGCATAGAGCAGCTGATGGCCACTCCCCCTTAGACCCAGGCTATGCACAGGTTGACAAGACTGGGGGGAAACCCAGTCTGTCTCACCATGCCCTTTATATATGCAAAGGGCCAGCGCACAGACCATGCTGTGCCAGTACCCCGAATACTAAATAAGAGTACAAGTACATAAGAGAAGGTGGTGACATAGAGGGCTAGACTATGATGTAATGGTCTAGACCATATGACATCATAGATATGTAATAGTCCATAAGCTACTAATGGTATGTATGGTCACATGACTGGGTCACGTGCCAGGGACAGGAATGGCAGTCACGTGATGTGATCATGTGCTATGATACAGGAAATATCGAAGTCCAATGTACAATGTGTAGTCCAAAGTGTAGCAAATGTAGTGTACTAGCTAGGCTAACCCTAGACTAGGATAAAAGTTAGGTTAATGGGGACGGTATCGTAACACTACCCGATCAGTGGAAACCCTGGAAAGGGGATAGACATGAAATGGGGCAGACCTGGATGTAGTCTGATCGGGTCTAGGCAAGACCAAGGAAAACAGAATGTGTAAGTAATGGAGTTCCACGTACAAAAGCAGAACGGGGAAAGTTGAGAGAAGTATAGTAAGAGGCCTCATGCCCGGACAGGTCAGCAGAGGTACTAAGGATGGGTGGAGAGAGCTGCTATCAGATAGTCCAGAGATAGGGGTGAAAAGAACTAAGTAGTCTGAGTGTCAGGGCAGCACAGTTTAGTACAATGAAAGAGAAGAGAAAAAGGTTACCATGGCATCCCACGAGCTGTTGTAACACCTTGGACCCTCTCAGGTTCCTACGCATTCCAGCCTGTCTGTCTATCAGGCTCACCTTGTTCCTCCCCCTGGTAGTCCTTTCCAGGATCCTGACCCCTAGGAGTACTGTGCTCCTTGCCACTGGGTGGAGCAACAGCTCCATACCTTCCACCCAATCCTTTTGGAGCTTGGTCGTAACAAAAGGAACTAGTGTAGTTTGACGACACTTTCCAGCTGTTGTACCCCACTCATTTCCCTAGTCATTCGATGTCTCCCACACACTCCTTCGACCTCCCTGGAGCCATGCTTGATGCTGGCTATTCCCTTGATCCTTTCTGAGATTTTTCTTTCAGATCGCATAGTGATTGTAGCTGAACATGCCTTCCACCAGCGTTCCTTTCCTCCTGATCAGACAGATCTCAATAGATCTCACTTCCGGCACTCTCCCACAGTCTTCTGAAGCATTCCGCACTCTGAGGATATCTTAGATCAACTTGGATCACTCAGATCTTCACATCCAAACCTTCCCTCCCCAGACATGTGTTTCTCCATATTGTAAAATGGAATTCCTTTGACCCTTCGGAGCTAATCCCACCTTAGTCCGAAGCCTTCAGGTGCACAGCACCTCACCACCTCGTCTACAGTCATTCCTTTCACTCAGCACTTCATGTGCACTAGAGTCATATGATTCATTGACATCTGCGACTACCTTTCATTTCACAGGACATGCGCAATTGTTACAATTTCTTTTTCCTTTCATCTTGTACTACTAGCTGTCCTGCTCATGCCTACCACCCTTTCGCTCCACCATTTCATTCACTTACACTTGCTGGTAGGTGTTCTTCCCAGTTACTTAGGTTTCCCAATCTCTTTTCATGGTTACATAATCTTACCCAATCGGGTAACTCTTTCCCAGGAGCTATTACTATATAAACCCATAGCCACTGTCAATATTTTCTCACGCTAGTTCTCTCTTGTACCATCATCATCTCAATCACAACTCGATCTTCACTTAGGCTTCGCCTAGTGTAAATACTCATTGACTAGCCATCACCCTTTGTCCTTGACTCCACTGCCCTTTCTACAAAGGGGGTAGTACTTTGAGCATTGTGTCTCATCCTTCGTTGGTGTTTCAACACCTCCTCATCAATTGTCCTTGACAGTCCTTGGCCCACTGTTGAGTGGTCATTATCCTTTTATACATGTCTTGTTGCTACACCTTGAGCAACTTTTCTTCACTCGTCCTTATCTTCCTTCATCGACATCGTCCTCAACCCTAGACCCTAGTGGTTAGAGATGATCATCAAGAGCTATGCCTGGTCCTACCTGGAACAGTCATAACAATAGAACTAGCATATACTTGAATGGTTACCCTTGTGTAAGCTGCCACCATTCCTCCTTGGATTTACAGATCCTCTCCTAGTTGAAGAAGTCTGGTTCCACCTTGACCATCATCCCCTGCACTTTCCCCTGAGAGTTCTCCAGTCACTTCTCCATCCAGACCCTCCACTGCTGTGGATGAACGTCCCACATCTGAATCAGAGGAAGTCCACCTAGCAGCCATCACTGAAGCCTTAGCTCAGTCTCTTTCTATTTCAGAGTCCACATCGGTCAACACCGAAAGACCCTTGACCCCTCCCCTGTGGCAAGAACCACCAGAGAACCCCCCATCATTGTCTTCCAGTACACCATATCCTCACTCTCTCCCTCGCCCACCTCTACCACCTATCACAGCTGACCCCACTTGTCAGACCAGCACCATGTCCACCAAGCCTGTTGAACTCTGCATCTCATCCTGTTATGACTGTTCTGGGTAGGACCAGGCATAGCTCTTGATGGTCACCAACAACCACTAGGGCAGAGGGTGAGGTCGACAAAGACAAGTGTGGCGATGATGAGCATAGAGGAGTTGCTCAGTGTGTGTGGCAACCAGACACGAATAGCAAAGTAATGACCACTCGACAGTGGGCCAAAGACTGTCAAGGACAATGGATGAAGAGGTGTTGAAGACACCAATGAAGGATGGACAGAGTCCTGGCTAGTGAGGGATGCAATGCCCAAAGAACTACCCCCTTTGTAGAAAAGAGGTGGATGAAGAGGAGAACTAGTCTCGGAGAGTCACACTAGGCAGGGCCTAAGTGAAGTATGGTACGATTTGTTTCCTTTTTACTTCCTTTGTCTCACAGTCTAGCTCGCATTCCTAATGCTCGCTACCCTGTAGACCCCTTTGACTTCTCCTTCGTCTCACAGTCTAGCTTGCACTCCCATGCTCACTATACTGCAGACCTTGTAGCCATTCCTACACTTCGGTGTCTGAATCTCATGGACTACATTTTACTCATCACGTGATTCTCTTACTCACATGACTATTATCCTTTTCATAGCCATTCCCATGCCACCAGTGTGGATCATGGACTACTGCCTCTGATGACTCACCTCACGGTTCGTCATCTTAGATTGCCTTTCCCCTCGTGTCCTACACGAGTCCCCTTTATGGAATCCCAGTGTTCCCCTTCCCTTTACCACCAGATATCCTAATATGGCCTATTCCTTTCATTCCGTCTACCCTGGACCCACGGCTCTCCATTGTATTCCTACTATAGATCTCTCGCCCTCAGACCCATGGTTGTCCATTGTATTCTTAGCATAGATCTCTTTGTCTCTCCTCTCAGCTCTCCATCGGGATATACCTTAGTATCTCTTTTATTCTTTCCTTCCTCTTATGGATACTACTTTCCCGTGCTTGCCTTACTATATAAGACTCGCACTTTCCTTGTAGTATTCCTTATGCTAGTTCCTACCCGGTACTTAGGACATAGTACTCCCATACTTGCCTAGTCCTGTCTCCGTCTATCCCTCATGTCATTACCTCTGTCACCTCAATACTAGCTTTTCTTTCATCACTGCACTGTGTGCATCTTTGTCAACCCTCAGTCTGGCACTATGACCACCACCATCCTTCAGGTCTCTCTTCCTGTCCTTCCTTGGCCCTTGGACTCATTCCCTGAGTCCCATACTATCTTTAAGTCTTCATCCTTGTCAGCCTGTGGCTGATCGCCTTCGTCTCACTTTGGTTCTCTGAAGCTTCCCCTACCCCAATTCAATGTTGGCCTTCATCCTCGCCCCCTGCAGTATCCCTCCTGCAGCTCTTTCATCCTCAAGCCTTTCTCCTTGGCCTTCCGATCATCCCTTGAACCCTCTCAGGTTCCTACGCCTTCCAGCCTGTCCATCTATCAGGCTCACATTGTTCCTCCTCCTGGTAGTCCTTTCCAGGATCTCCGACCTCAGGGAGTACTGTGCTCCTTGCCACTGGGTGGAGCAACAGCTCCATACCTTCCGCCCAATCCCTCAGGGGCTTGGTCGTAACAAAGTACAAGTTATGATTGATGATGATAGTGGTACAAGAGAGAACTAGTGTGAGGAAATACGAATGGTGGCTATGGGTTTATATAGTAATAGGTCGTGGGGAAGAGTTACCCAATAGGGTATGATTATGTAACTGAGAGAGAGAGAGAATGAAGAGAACTAACTATCTGGTGTATGGCCCACCGGCAAGTGTAGGAAACGACTACTGGGTAGGAAGGTGGTGGGCTGGACGGTCGTGAGGTTTACTAGTAGTACAGAGAAGGAGAAGGAAAGAAGAAATCGTAACAGTACCCCCTTTGTACTCTCAAGGCACCGACGAGAGAAAACCCATACTAATTGTCAAACCCAGGGGAACCCATCATGTTTCTCTCAGCATTGTAATCCAATGAATAGTCGATGTCGGGGTCATAGTGGGGTACTGGGGATGGCTCACGAAGGTAGATATCCCTTTGTCTACGTGGTCCCAGTCCAGTGATAATGCAGGCTGTGGAGACCCTGGGAGAGGTGCAGGTGAAGCAGGTAGGTCCATTAGATCGGGTAGATCCAGAAGAGGCCAAGGACGAGGAGGTAGAGATCATAGGGGGATGAGCTCGACAACGAAGTGGGCACCTATGCTGAGCATGTCCTGGGGCGAATTGGAGACAGATAGGGCACTGATAGACAGGGCAAGCAACTCGATTATGCCCCAACTGGTGACAGTGAAAGCATGCCTCAGAATAGCAAGGATGGCTTTGAAGGAGAGGGGTGTGGCCAGCGTTACCAGTCCAGTAAGCCTTGACTCTG
>JBBPJV010001240.1:0-10389 GCA_038088915.1 Sutorius aff. eximius
CTATCTTGTAAGCACCTATTTAAATATCTATCACTTCCCCCCTGTCAAACATGCCCTGCTTTTCCTCCGCGTCGTCGATCCGTGTCGCGTCGCAGCACCACGCCCTCCGTCTCAACATCACCCACACTCTCGTGCACGGATCACCCTCCGACACCGTACATAACGTCAAGGGGCGCTTGCCAAAGGAGCTCGATGTCCTCTGGTTGTCTGACCTCACCATCTCGCTCTCCGGATCGCTAGATGGCCACCAGATACCCGCACACGATATGGCGCGCTCTGGACTTGTGCGCCACCTCGAAACACAGCTGAAAGCGGCACGGCTAAATCACCATGTTCTTTTCGCGCACTCATGTTTCCCCCCTAGAACGCGGATCGGCTCGGTCTCAACAATGTGTCGCGTCCGTTTGTCGACGACGCGGACGGTCTTTCCAAATGTTGGCAACGACTCCATATCGTCCTTTCTAGTATCTGATTTTGTGTTCCAAGTGACGCTGACGCCCTCACGTCCGTTACCTCATGCGTCACGTCCCCATGCCGATCTAGTTTCCTTGCACCTTGCCTATGCCTGGAAGACCGTCGCGGGGATCTGTAACGCTGTCGATTCTGGTCACCTGGTTGAAGAAGTTAATCCGTTTTCTCCGACTCTTTTTCTTCCCGCAGAAATGCTGCTCAATCGTGTGACTGAGCAGTTCTTAATATACCATCTCGTAGGGTATGTTGTCACCCGATGACTCTGAATGAATGCGCATTCAATTTATGCAGCCGTTATCCTCTCATTTTTGGACATTGGTGCAAGGTCGGTCCGTACATGCACTACTTCTGGGTACATCGCTCATTTTTCTGTCAGAGACTTGACCTAGAAATGCAATACTTTCCCTCTATCGGGCATTCTATCATGGAAATAATGACTCGATCTCAAAACCCCCAATTCTTGTCGAAGTGCAAACGTCTTTTAAAGGTATAATTGGTCCGCGGGGCTTTCCTTACTGATCCCGACTTATGAGTCGTAGATCGCCCGCCGTCATTATAGACTTGTGGTCCAAACTTGCATCGCCGCTCTATCCTCATGCGCTGATGACGCTACTGCTGAGAGCTCAGAAATGGAAATGGATCATCTCCCCGCGATGCCCGCTCTCACGGACGAACAGGTTCTGTGTGAGAGTATGGGGCAACTTTTCAGGGTGGGAGTTCCCCAACGTCGTTTCAAGGTGGGTCGTCAATCCTTAAGCGAAGGCGGTGTTGCACGAAATTTCTAGCCGTCAGCAATATCACAGGTCTTGTCATTTCCACAAGACGACAGCGACGGTCTGCTGTCTGACGCGGACATCGATGATGAAGCCTCCTGGGTCGAGCTGCCCGAAGCCGCGGTTTCACCCCGTGCAGTTGTGGCTGGTTCCTGCGAAATGTTTCCGGAAGACGTGGATGTATTCGCTAAAGAAAACTGGCCTGAGGTTGGGATGTGGCGTTCTTATGGTGCAGACACGAGTTGGGGCGGACACGATATTGATGCCCAATCGGAGGAATCTCTTATCATTGCATCTTTTCCATTAGCAAGCGCCCCCACGCGTTCACCACAAGCTGCTTGCTCTTTCGCACTTTATCACCACCTGGACCCGCCTGCGAACGGATCGCGGTACGACGTTGCTCAGTCAGCGTACGTGGGAGAACCCGAAAGTTCGGGGTTGTTCGTAAACCTAACCCATTCGCCGCCACATGTTCCGCATGATCACCAATACTCTGAGACGTGTGGACAGCTGATGGAGGGAGTGGGGACCTGCCAAGTGGGCGCTGAGAGCTTTGAAACTGTGGATAGTTTGTCCGAGGGGGTGGAGCATTCAGATACGATAACGATATTGTTGTTTGAAGACGGTGATGCGCCGAGACAGCGACCGGATGGAGCCGAGTTGACAGTGGATCTGGACTGGTACGAGTAGATCTATTTCAAACGTGGCTTCCGAGTTCCGAAACATGAGGTCGCCAAATTCAGACTCCGCCACTCCGCCATTTCTAGTGCAGTGATTACAGCAACACCGAGAAAGAATCTGTCCCGGTGTTCCCCTCCTCCTCCTCCTCCCCCTCCTCCTCATCCGTCAAGGCTTGTCTGCGTCGACACACCATCACAGTCATGCTCCCTGCCAAACGCAACAAGATCGACATCAGCGTGAGTAGATCGCACGAGCGATCCCAGACGTGATACACTCATCCCGTCCATGTCTCTAGAAACTGACAGACGAGGAGCAGAAGCTCTTCCGGCTGTATGGAAAACTCCCTGCACACAAGAACATCCTCACCAAAATGCAAAAGGTTTGTTGCTGCGTCGAGCATGCGCTGTCGTGATTGTCCGCTCAGAAGACATCCCGCCAGCAGGATCGCAAGTACTTTGACTCGGGTGACTATGCATTGTCGAAAGCGGGTGTCACTCCTCAAAACACAGTTGGCACCGCTATCCCTAATCCCGAAAAGTATGTATTCCCTACATACACTGTCCTATTCCACTCATCGTTCACCGCGTCAGCATTCCTCATGCATCATCCCCTCCAACCGCGCACCAAGGGGGTCTGTCTGTATCGCCAACAACCTGTTCAAATACTGCACGAGAAAGCTCGTTGTCCCAGTCCGAAACGGATCCGAACGCGAAAGAAGACAAGGAATTGGACAACCTCGCAAACGGAGAAGATCAAGAGGCATAAAACTGCGCTTTTGGCGCCGTTCATTCTCGTTGTTTTCTCTCAGACTCCACCGCTGTTCACTATCCCGCTGTCGCCCTGATCATATCTGTTCCGTGGCTCAACTCCATGCCCTACCCCGTGTACTTCTGAATCTGATGTCTCGATTGCCTAACAACGCCTCTCCGCAGCCGCCATAACACTATCCTACTGTTTTGATCTTGTATTATCACCTGTAGGGTTATCATCCACATGCAGCTACTCTAATATATCATTCATTCACGCATCATGCTGCTGCGTGTCGTGTCTGTGGCAACTACAAATACGTACATAGCTCCCATCTCCGCCACCCACCAACTCAGACGCGACTCCTTTTCTTATTCATGTCACTCGACGCTCACCGCAGCGAAATCGCCCAGTACTTTACCGAGGCCGTAGCTGCGGACGATGCCCTCGTCAAGGAATGTAAGCAAGTTCGAGAGTCCGCCTGCCCACGCGTTTTGTGACACCACCAAGGCATGGGCTTGTGTAGAATGTACAATATCACAGTGGAGGACCTCTCTTACAAATGGCAAGCCTTGTCTTATTCCAACACGAACACTCTCGCCATCTTCACGCTCCAATCCGTGCCCGATCTCAAGGCAAGACTGCAGCATGAGCTAGGTAGACTCAACACTACGAAACAGGAGGCGGCTTCGCGGAGCGCACCCGGTCCTACCTTTGGAAGAGGGTGGGGCAGGGCGCGTGGGATCGGAAAGGGGCCGATGGGACGGACTCTCGATGCGAGTCTAAAGATTGCGCCGCTCCGCTCGGGCGTCATCAAGTCAGAGACCACCGAGTTTCCGGTAACAAGCAGAGTCGTGTTTGAAGGACCGAGGTCGGACGAGCAATCCCAGAAAAGTCGTACATGTGAGGGGCATCATCGATCATAGCGAAGCGTGTGCTGACAGCATTGCGGACAGATCGATATATGTACGAGAAAGTGACGGAGAGGAGCGAAGGTGAATATTGTTCCTTTGTTTTTCGTTTCGAGGCCCCACTAAAGAGCTGATCGTGTAATGGGCTAGCTCTGGATGATCGCATCGACGAATTTGCCCATCTCGTGCAGAGGCACTATAATGTTGACGAGTTTGCCGATCCAAGTGCTGCCACGGAGGTTTGTATCTCTTACCCAATGTGCATGTCGTTCACACTCGTTCCAGGAATCCACCACCGTAGTCGGGAGGGTAGTCCATGACGCCGAAGTATCAGCATCAGGGGCAAAACTCAACGAATTGTCTTTGGTCCTGGAGTCCTCACGAATGATGGGATCTGGGATACGCGTCCCCATACGTTTCGCTCCAGAAACCAAGTTGCGGGGTGGAACCCAGGGCGTCGGGGGCATGAGCTTCTTCCCTGGCGCAATCGTGGCTCTACGTGGCCGTAACGGTGGAGGGGGGTTTTATCTTGTAGAAGAAATATTGTTGGCGCGTACTACCTCTTCCGTCCCAAAGAACCAATTGATGTACATCATTCTAGTTGCCCCCGATGAAAGCGCCTCCTCCACCTCCGGGCGATGCTAACACCACCTTTTCTATGTGTATTGCATGCGGACCGTTCAGCCCGGATTCAGACTTGGAATATAAACCCTGGGCTAGCTTGCTTGACAGAGTAAAGGAAAGCAAACCCGCAGTCATACTCCTGGTGCGATAGTGTCCTGACAATTTTAGGACTTTCTCAGTTTATCATGCATACCAGATCGGACCTTTTATTGACGCAACGAATTCGCGCGTCAAGGAGGGGGAGATCGACGAGACGCCTAAACAAATATTTGAACGACAATTTACTGAGGGACTCCAGGACTTCTTACTCCAGTCCCCGAGCAGTACGGTACTGCTGGTACCAAGCGTCAACGATGTGATCAGCGATCACGCCGTCTTTCCGCAACGCGAGCTTGAACCAGAGTTCAGCAAGGATCCTGTAGGTTTTGACTTATGCGTCAGGAGCGTACCTGAGATAACCCGTTGTACAGCGCATCCGTCTACTTCCAAACCCTTGCCACTTCTCCATCAACGGGATTTCGTTTGCCGTGACGAGCGTTGATACTCTGTTTCATCTTCGCAAAGAAGAATTTTTCAAACGAGCACCCGGGGCAGATTCGCCGACGCCGGCATCTGAGCCTGCCACAGATGTCATGTCTAGTCTCGTGCGCAATATTTTGCAACAGCGAAGGTAAACTCATTCATACGTTCACGTGCCGTCGAAGCTCGTCTGACAGCCTTTTGGACAGCTTTTACCCGATATTCCCTGCACCATTCGACGTCGCACATGAAGTCAACCTCGATGTCACGCACTCGGAAGGGATCCGATTAGTGGAAAGTGAGGACGAGTGCGTACCGGACGTGCTCGTGTTCCCAAGTCGCTTGAAGCAATTCTCAAAGGTGAGCACTTGGTTTCGCACGGGGCGATTTCGTTGGGTTCACGCTCTTCCTAGGTGGTAGACAACACGGTGGCCATCAACCCTTCTTTCCTATCAAAAGGTACCTATGCGGTGTTGTCGTACGCCGGTCAAGGATCAGGTTTGGCAGGAGAGCGCATAATTGCAGACATATCCAGAGTATCATAGATGTTATTTCATCCTCATCTCTTGTTCCCACTTGTTTATGAAACGCTGTCAACTTCTGCACTCCTACTGCTGACTAAGCTGCCTGTCCCAATGGTCGAAGTTAGAGCTACGAAAAGGTAGCACGCTCTGATGCAAAGTTGTGCATTAATTTTTTGTGCACTCTGGCCCTCACAAGGTGCATGGCAGCGTACTGACCCCTTGATGTTGTTGGCAATCGGATGTCAAATACTGGAAGAATTCGACACACATAGCAAAGGCATTCTCCTATTACGGGCGAATCTAAAGAACCCGTGAGTGGAATGATAAAAGACTATCGTGGAGTGTTACAGTCATTCGGGCCGTAAAACGTTTGAAAGAACATACAAGTTTTCCTGTTTGTGGCGCGAAAGTATTTACTACGACATCTGATTGCTAACAACGCAATAGCAAAAGGCATTCCCCATTGCAGATGCCCAGAGCTCGGAATCCTACCAAGAATCCAGCGTCCAAGTGGAACGATAAAAGGCTGTCATGGAGTGCTGCTTCTCCATCTACCTCCCCGCCCTCCTCTCCGAAGAGCTTTCCATCATCCAATCCCCTATGCAAGCCGTCCTTTCGGATACCGAAACCCGGTGGTCACCACGCGATTGGTACCAGATTGTTTTCCATAACTTTCTCCAGGAGCCGCATATCGTCATGGAAGCTTCCCATTACAAGCAAAGACTGTCATCGCCAGCATGCCAACATGAATATATTGTCCTCGTGATACAGCGCCATCCAGGTCAGTTAAACACCCCAGGAATACGCACGACCATCAGGGTGTCTCGTACCATTGGAGATATGACATGCCTTGCCCGCCTAGGCATCTGTGGCGCTGCAGATGATGCAGTCTCAGTCCTTGGTCAGGGTGCTGCGGACATTCAGGCCACACGGCTCAACCATCTTACATGGGCCCCTGATCGGGCATCCTCCCTCGTCGATATCTCACGCATGATTGACCGTATCCACGACTTCATGCCCCGCTGTCCCTTGTTGAAAACATCTTGCTACTCGTTTGCTCGGGCTGTGATAGAGTCCACTCACATTGTGCATGACGGACTAGCTGAAGGAGATAGGCGAAGCCTGCTCACCCGCAAATCATATCATGTTGGAATAATACCTTCCGGTATTACATCAGCGCAACGCACAGCCAAGTATGTGGGTGGAATATTATTGAAGGAAGCTAATCATCATCGCAAGTCCTTTCATCCTCTTGTTCGATTCCGTGTTGCCGATTTATACAATAGGTATGGCTGCACAATTGAAAGCCCAGCTGGAATCACGGGCTGCAGGTCCCTCCCCAGAATGACTCTTTTGTTTTGTGCAGAATCAGTTCCATTTCATAGACGCCCAAGACTGCACATTTTATACACCTCTTTTTCATTGTCTGCATGAAAACAGTTGACTGTAGTTTCTTTCTTTTACCGCCCGAAAAGTAAAGTTTTTATAATTACGTATTCGGATCCTCCTTTCCCCCTGTCGGTATCGTTATTGAACGTGATCGTGCCAATCGCGCCATCGCTCGGAGGGGCATTGGCTTGGAGCTGGGGCCAGCCAAACCTCGGCCCGCATTGTGACATTACATTGGATCTCGGCAGGGCGGTTTATTCGCAGCAAAACGAAGGGAAAATCGCTACAGTGTGAAAGGAAGAAAAACATGGGGCGTAGGCGCCATAAACGGTATCACGATGCTGGAGTATGATAGGGTACGTACAAATAGTTGATGAGTTAGCGTGTAGCGTGTGTCGGGTGCAGAATGGATGAGAAACTCGGTCGGGGCGACATGGATTGGGGCGCAGCGGGGAGCAGTGGTACTGTCGAAGGCGCTGCGGCTGCGTTCTCGTTGACATGGCCACGTGGCTTGTTGAACTAAAAACTGGTGGCGACGACCTAGGCGGCGACCTGCACAGCGGGAGCACACGCTACGTCGTGATCCTTGCCATCCTTGCTCGTACAGCCCATGGTCTCGCAGCGCAGGAGCCGTTGCCTCTGGATCTTGTCGAATAAAGGGTTGAAGTCACGGTTTGCGGCTGGATATGCATCCAAGAAGGCAGCCTCGTTCCGGTTGTGTCTTTTTGGAGTCGGGGTCGATCAGCTCCGAGTCAGGGTCAGCAGAGAGTTTACTACGCACCTGTAGAACTCTTGGGCGATGACCTGCCGCATCTTTCGCTTTGATGCAGTGAACTCTTTCATGTCTCCCATGTACCCTGTGAACAAGGCTTGTCAAGCGGGTAGCAGAACAATCGTCTCGATTATCAGCACTGTTTGAGTTTTCAGATATTCTTCCAATCGAACTCCAAGTCGGTGTCGGTACCCATACCACTGTCCGTTTGGCGGAACACGACTCAATGTATTGATAAGAAGCAATGGCCAACCGGCGGCGGCAGGGTGAGACGAGAGGCAGGATGGTGGCCACGATAAGGTGACCTGGCGGGGTGGCAAGAAAAACGGTGCAAACCACTATCCGGCCCTCTTCGCGGGCCATGCCCTGGGCCGGACCCGGTCGACGAGCCCAGGACGACAGACAAACGAGCGCGCACCTGTATCTGTATGAAGGGGGAGTGCGTTGTGAGCGGCAGGTCAAACACACAAAAGGGTGAACATGCACCAGGGACTAAGCCACCTCGCACGAGTGACCCGGGTGGGTGTATAGGCTGAGGTCAGGCGTCCCGGGGTGAAATGGACAGAGTGCACACGGCACATACAGTAGATCCCAGCTAGGAGAGGGCGGACCGTGGGGCAGGTTTTGAAAACATGCTCTTGCGCACTCCAGGATGCTTGGTACATGGGCCGGATCATTGACGCCGAGCACTGACTTCCAGTGTATCAGGCCGTCTCGACGATGCTCTTGTGTGGTCTGAGTGAAAGGACGGGCTGTCGTGGGTGTACGGAAGCTGGTATGGCTGCTGGCAAGAAATGTAGAGTCGCTGTCTCGTGGGGCGGGTGCGTTGGCGTGGAGGGAACGAATGAGCTTGCATCGACCCGTGTTGCAACGGCATCGAGGTTCGATTGGAACGTGCTGACTTGCCTAATCGGGCGATTTTTTTCCGGCGCTGTGCGCGCCATTTTACAGGGAACCCCCAGAAACTGGAGAAATGGCAGAGAAACTGACATGTGCATGTTTCGCGGGGTGATCGACGGTGCGGCGGCGGATACGAGTGGAGGCGGGATCGGGGATCCAGGATCCTGCCAGCTTCTGCCATGAGCCAGTCTTAGCGTGCCAGAATGGTGGAATTTGAAGACAGAAATGACTCGAGCCACAATCCATCAGGGACAGAGCTCATTAGTCGATGCCAAGTTCACTACTAGAAGGGGGAGTCATCATGCGTCAGGCTCGAGGAAGAGGAGACATCAGAGGATAGGCGGATTTTCATTGACATGGTCCGCTTAGATTCTTATGCAACCTATTGTCCGGGGTCAATCAGCGTGTTATGGCGGGACCGTGCCAAGGGGCGAATAGTGGAAGTGGTCCGTGGATACTGTGGTGCCGGTCGTAGTGGGTCACTCACTGGCACTGGCAGTTGGAATTAGCGGTTGATACCGTCGGTATAGTACCGTCGCCGTTCCGTCAAGTACTTCCTCGGTGATGATTGCAAAGAAACTAGTAGCCGACTTCATGCATGTTTGCTCGTCTTGGACTCGTCACAAATGACGACGTTCAATCGCGATGCTCGCCACTCGGGCGTGCCCTCGTTGTCCCCTTCAGCGATGTGCGCCTGCCCATGGTCTATATAAGGGACCGAGGGTTCAACTTGATCGATGCAGTCATTGCATCCACTACGTAGCCGTGGAGATCGTCCGGAGAAAGTTGAAACCACCTTGCTTGTCGGCTGACTCGGATGTGTGTGACTTGGTCGAAAGCAGGAAGGATGCGTCGTCGTAAAGCCTCAGTAAGTGAAAGGGAAGGAGGGACGTTCTCCAGCACTGGGAACGGCAACCATACCAAAGAGTGCTCGCGGGATTCATTAGCATTTCTCAAAATGGCGTGCTCCTTTTGTGCAGGCACCGTGTGTGTCCCGAACTTTTCGGATCCGGGTACATCCAATTCGATAATGGCGGTCTTGGGGAAACTCTTCGACATCATTGAAGGATCAGGCCTCAGGTTTGGCAACAGACCGCATAACAGGTGCGTCAGGAATGTTGTAGATTAGATGTTATTTCGATCTTATCTCTTGTTTCACATTTATTCATGAACCATCATGCTAGTGAGCTTTCGTTCACTCACGCCGCCTCGAACGCATCTCCTAGTGCCTTGGTTGCATCTGTCACCAAGGTCCTCGCGGCGGCAATGACCCCATCCATCCCCAACGTCTGATGCGGAAGAGCCTTATAGGTCTTGATATCCACTTTAACTCCCAGCCTCCTCAACTTCTCTCCATATGCGACACCTTCGTCCCTTAGTATGTCCATCTCACAGACCCCTACCCATGCGGGCGGTGCATTGGCCAGGAGCGTTTCTGGAGCAAAGATGGGGGAGTTATCCCAGTTCGCCCACGTGGTTGAGTCGGGAAGGTAGTTGCGCCGGAACCACATCATACGACCCGTGTTGAGCCAGACGGTATCTTTCATCTCTCTCCAGGAGGGATAAGCATCACCAGAGTCGGAGGCGGTATTGTCAATGACTTTACACGGATGTACATGAGTCGTCGGAACGCTCGGCGTGATGGGGGGCATAGATGGGCTCACCGGGCACGACGAGAAGTTGGAACAGGATCGGGATGGGAGGGTCAAGTTGCTGCGCCTTGAGTGACACGATCGCTGCAAGGTTTCCACCACTTGAGGTGGTTCATTACATGAGCAACCCCTGACGCCTGATCGCTACTAGAGGTGTGAGCAAATCGCAGCACTTACCTAGACGAGCCTCCGACAGCGATCCTGTTCGCGTTGGCGTTGAGTTCCGCTCTTCCGTTTTGATGGATCCACTTGAGGGTATCGATGGTGTCGATCACCGCAGCGGGGTATGGATTCTCGGGGGCAAGCCGATAATCAAGGCAGATGGTGAGGCAGCGATGTTCTGCAAAAACCAACACATGAATTCACGTCGGTGGAATTGAAAGCAGAGTGGTAATGGTAACGACGGACCCTTGCATTGACGTGCGG
>JBBPJV010001241.1:0-10388 GCA_038088915.1 Sutorius aff. eximius
GGAGCAGGGGGGGTCGGGGGGGTGGTGGGGGGGGTGGTGTTGGGGGGGGGGGGTCATTTGAAGAAAGAGAGAGGGGGGTCACTTTAATGTCTCTCCACCGTCGACTCGTCCGTACCCTGTCTACTCTGCCTTCGTTTCCATGCGTGGATGCACACGCTCACCGCGAGTCTCGTCTCAGAGCATTCACTGATCCTGAACCACCCTATGCTCGTCCTGAACCACTCTCTTACACAGTATATCACCACACTCGTCCACTCCCACTCACGTACACATCCTCTCTCCCCGCCTTCGACATCGCGTACGAGACCTGGGGAACCCTCTCCCCATCTAGAGACAATGCTATCCTCTTGCACACCGGCTTATCTGCTTCATCCCACGCGGCTTCTTCCCCCTTGAATCCCGCTCCAGGTTGGTGGGAAAAGTTCATCGGTCCAGGAAAGGCCCTCGACACAAACCAGTTCTTCGTCATTTGCACCAATGTCCTCGGCGGTTGCTACGGCTCCACAGGTCCGTCCTCGATCGATCCTTCCACTCGCAAGCCTTTCGCAACTCGCTTCCCGATCCTCTCCATTTTCGACATGGTAAAGGCTCAGTTCCATCTCCTCGATTCCCTCGCAATCGATCGTCTCTACGCCACCGTTGGCTCTTCCATGGGCGCAATGCAGAGCCTTGCAGCTGGCTGGCTTTTCCCACATCGCATACACAAAATCGTCAGCATCAGCGGCACAGCCAGAAGCAGTCCAGGAAGCATCGCAATGCGCCATGCCCAAAGAAGCGGTCCGTACCTTCACCCACGTTCACTCCTACCCCTCACATCCCCCCAGTCCTCATGGCAGATCCAAATTGGAACAATGGCTTCTATTATGATACCTCTCCTCCACACACTGGAATGAAACTCGCTCGTCGTCAGTACATCCTTTTTATCCCAGCGATTTACCTACACTGATCCTCCATCACATCAGAGATCGCAACCATAACCTATCGCTCCGGCCCAGAATGGGACTTGCGCTTCGGTCGCAAGTTGCGCGACGACGATCTTCCCACCACGTCTTCGTCAGACCAACCCAGGTCCCCATCTCTATGTCCCGACTTCCTCATCGAAACATATCTTGACCATCAGGTACGTTTCCCAAAAGACATTCTACGTATTTGACTCACCTTCATCTCAGGGGGAAGAATTTTGTCTCAAATATGACGCCAACTCCCTCCTCTACATCTCCAAGGCAATGGACTTGTTTGACCTCACCCTACCTGCCCTTGAACAGCTTGGCATGCAACCACCCATTCCACCCCTTCCCACCCCACCCGCATCCACTCCCTCTCGGAGCGCATCGCACTCCAAGTCTCATCCTCCACCAGCAAATCCAGCACCGCACTTGCCCGCCCTCGCCAAAGGCCTTGGTCCCCTCGCATCCACACCTACCCTTGTCCTGGGTGTGCAAAGCGACATCCTATTCCCAGTGGAACAGCAACGTGAACTCGTCGATGCCCTCAGAATGGCTGGCAATACCCAAGTCAGTTACTTTGAGCTTGGTGGCGTATGGGGACATGACACCTTCTTGTAAGTGCCGTCTCGTTTGCCTGGTCGTCGAGGAGCGGGAAGACCGTGTGATGTTTGAGAACGCTACCTCCAACACTGCACGCTGTTATATACCGAACCGCCCAAGCATTCCACGCTATCACCGGATTGATCCCATCTAGTCGATGCCTCCCTTTTTTTTTCAAGTTGCTCGGCAGCGTTGCTATGTTTGACGCGGGAGAACGAATCTTGCCTTTGGGTGTTGATAGCCGCCGACGATTGACTGACCGTATTATTTCTCGCAGACTCGATGTACTCAATGTTGGGGGAGCCGTGAGGGGATTCCTTTCATGAAGCACATTCGGCTACAATACTTGAAACGCGTTTGGTGGTGGTCACGAAATGTTTGGGTGCAAGGGTCCTTGTCTGATCGTGCACACTTTGGACCGGACGTTAGCATAACGGTGTCTGATGTAGATCTGGTGTATGAAAGTAGACAAAAGGTGGCGCGAGTCATATCGGATCTGGCTGAGCAGTGCAACTCCATCTCTCGTCGCGACCATCTCACCATGAACCGAATATTCGGCACATCCTCTACCAAGAAACCCAAACCAACTCTCCAGGACGCCATCAATTCCGTACGTCTTTCTGGAATCTCACCTCCCGAAACAGCCGATCCCAATTCCTGTCAACGCATCGCTGACCGCATCGTGGACCCAGACAGATGCACGGATAGCCTCGATCGAGGTCAACATCAAGAAACTCGACGGCGAACTCATGCGGTACAAGGAGCAGATGAGCAAGCTCCGGAACGGCCCCGGCAAGGTGCGCGACCGATCCTATTGCGCATCACATCCGCTCACGATGCACGCCCGTTCCAGAGAGCGATCGAACAACGCGCATTGCGCGTCCTTCGGCAAAAGAAGATGTACGAAGGTCAGCTCGCTCAGCTGGCACAGCAGACGTTCAACATGGAGTCGGCCGCGATCACCACGGAGAACCTTCGAAACACGATGGCGACCGTAGAGGCGATGAAGCTTGCCAACAAGGGGATGAAGAAGCAGTATGGAAAGATCGATATAGACAAGATTGAAGTGCGTGCGTGGGGTGTCAAATAACACTGTGTTGACTCGCCGGACCTCGATAGAATATGCACTATGACATGGAGGAGTTGTTGGAGCAGGCCAACGAGATACAGGAGTCTTTGGGGAGATCGTACGAAGTACCGGACGAGCTTGATGAGGCGGATCTCGAGGCTGGCGAGTGCATCTCCTTACGTCGCATCCCCCTCTCGCTTAAAGTTCTCGCAGAGCTTGACGCACTACAACTTGAGGAAGAGGAAGAAGGAACCTCGTATCTTGCAGACCTCAACAAGATGCCAGACTTTGTGGATGATGCACCCGTCGAGCTCAACGAGGCACGTCCATGTTCTACGATCGTCATGACGGGTCGTTGATGCCCCTCTTAACAGCCTAGTCACAAAGAAGCAGTCAAGTCGACGGGATAAGGAATCAGACACTTGGTTTTGTACCAGCATGTACTTGCTAGAAGCACCGAGACATTACGACATTCATGGATCCGACCTAGTCAAGCCACGGTCTTGGTTTGAGAGTTGGTACTAACCATATCGCTTAACATCACCGCCATCCGTGAACCAGTCATCGGTGATACGAGACTCCTCTGCAGTCGCAGTGTTGAAAATGATGGATTTGCTTTGCGAGTCTATCATTCTTGTTAGACATGTGCTGCGTTCGAACAGATATACGTACAAGCTTCGAATGCCTCGAGTCCATTTTCTCGACCGATTCCACTCTCTTTCATCCCGCCCCTGTAACGAGCAGGGGTTCATTCATTGGAAACACTCATCCTCATGAACACATACCAGGGAGAGCTGGGATCGTTGCGGTGATGTGTATTCACCCACACCAGACCTGCTTCAATTGCATCCGCGACGCGGTGCGCTCTTGACAGGTCGGATGTCCATATTCCCGCACCTAACCCATACTTGCATGCATTGGCCAGCGCTATGCCTTGCCCCTCTTCCTACGACGGATTACCATTGACGCATCTTTGAACAGTAAAACTGTAGCTTACACGAAATTTGTTGACGACGACCACTGGTCCAAATATTTCTTCTTGCCATATTTCGTCCTTGGTGTCCACGCCTGTAATGACCGTCGGGGGATAGAAACTTCCCCTGGAAAAGTCAAAACCATCGAGTGCCGACTTTGCAATCATTCGTTCCCCGCCAGCAACAATTTCTCCGCTCTTGCGACCTTGAACCATCCCCTTGATCCCTTCAAGATGCTTACTGGAGACGATGGATCCCATGGAGGACTGAGGATTTGAAGCTGAAGAGAACTGGTGTTTGGGTGACCTGCATGGGAGAGAAAGAAGATTGGAGACGTACGATCTCCCATACGTCGCTGTATTCTCTCAACCTTGTCCAGAAATCCCTGCAAGAACTCATTGTAAATTTTTTCCTGGACAATTATCCGTGTTCCTGAGACACATGTTTGTCCAGAAGCGATGAACGATGCAAAAGCGACACCGTTTACTGCTGAAACAAGATCTGCATCGTCGAATACGACGATTGGAGCCTGGTTATGCCGTCAGCCGGGACCTAAGCAATCGTTCGAAAACTTACTTTGCCACCCAGCTCGGCAGTAAATGCAGCCAAGTTGGCACCAACAACGGCACCCAACGCACGTCCGGTTTGTGTTCCCGCCTTCGTAGGAGAGTTGCTGATTCGGAATACCAACGCTATGCATGGCCGCTTACCGTTACATCAACTTTGCGAACGAGCGGATGAGAGGCGAGCTGCTTCCCGGTCGTATGTCCGTGGCCAGGAAGAACAGTGAAGACACCGTCAGGCACTGCATCGTGATCGGTTGATATGTGAACGAAACATTGTGGGTCACCGACCTCCTGCCTCTTGTGTTAGTTTGGAGAATTCGAGCAACGAAATTGGCGCGAGCTGTTATGTGGACTATTACAAGCGACCAATCCAGAACGCTATGAACGCTACCTCGGATGGTTTGACGATGACGCTATTACCGGCAGCCAACGCAGGGGCAATCTTTTTTACGGCAATAAGCAAAGGATGGTTGAAAGGCTAATTCTGATGAGAGCCCAGAGAGGCGGTGGGCTGCTATAGGCTCACAGTGATTTGGGCAACGACGCCGAGCGGCACGCGGTGCACAACGTTGACGAGTTTGCCTTGGGTCGGCGCCACGAAACCTTGGTGCGTCCTCAACAAGGAGGAATAATAGCGTCTACATCCAATTGTTGAGCCACGACCTCCATTTCATGGAAGAATTGACACACAACCATTCTGGCAAACGACCGATCTGAGCCGTCATTTCTCGGATGGTCCTTCCGGTCTGCAGGGTCTCTATATTTGCCATGGACGGGACGCATTCCTCGAGGAGCTGAGCGAGGCGGAAGAGAACGGTAGAACGGGTCAAAGGGGGTGCTCTGGACCATGCACCAGACTGATACGCGGCGTGAGCGCGCGTCACGGACGTGTCCACGTCTTGAGCGGTGGCAGCATCCACACTGACCCTACTTGAGCATCAAAAAAAGTACGTAGTAGAGATCATACGAACGAGCAAAGTGGTTCACCCGTGGCTGGGTTAAATACGTTCAAGACATCCCTTCCGGGACGTACACTGGCGAGTCGATAATGCGGACGCATGGCTTAGTGTGGCTGTGTTAATTGACCGTGCCACAGACGCGCTGATCACGTGATGTTACACCAGAAAGCGTCTCTCCTTGACCTTGACTTTGACCATCGCTCTCATGTCCACTCAGCCTCCCCCCCGAAGATCCACTAGAGCATCCTCTGTTGGTCCAGCAGGAACAGCTCCCGCCCGAGCAGCACCTCTCCCCGTTACCAATGGCGCCGCTAAACCAGTACCAGCCAAAACTACAAAATCACTCGCCAGGTCTACTAGTCGATCATCCAAGCGCGCTTCCTCACCCATCCGCGAATCACCCCCAAGAAAACGTGCCAAGTCGAGAGGTGTTCAGTCCGACACAGAGGACAGCAAAGTAGCCGCTCTAAAGAAAGCCATGTCTGCCAGAAAAATGGGCAGAAAACCAACTTTCAACGGTCTTCCCACCGTACCAGAGGAGCGTCAGCAGATGAAACCCTACTTCAACCCTCTTCCGGCTCCTTCCGCCCACCCACGACCCGCCAACCAACTATTCGTGTGGGGTGCGGGCAACTTCGGTCAATTCGGGATGGGCCCAGACATCCTGGATGAGTTCTCCTTTCCCAAGCGGAATACGTGGGTGGACGCAAAAATAAAAGAAGGGGTGTTTGAATCCGAAGGTGCTGGCCTCGAGGCAATCGCAGCCGGAGGGTTGCATACCCTTTTCATCGACGAGAAGGGCACCGTATGTCATTCCCTTGTCATGCTATCAATCCATGCTCACGTATCACACCAAGGTCTGGTCATGCGGAGTGAACGACGACGCTGCGTTGGGTCGTGTCACGAAAGATGTCCTTGATCCCGATAACTTAGACTCCTTCATTGACATCGACACCATCACGTCTTATCCTTATCCGCTGCAGTCCTTGGTGGATGACAAATTCCGTGCTGTCCGTATTGCCGCAGGGGACAGCGTATCTGCCGCCATCAGCTCCGACGGCGAACTTCGCGTTTGGGGGTCCTTTCGAGTAAGTGCGATCGTTTCCTCCACTTGATTACAGCTTATGACATATTTCACAAATTAATAGGCTAACGAGGGATCCCTCGGGTTTTCTAGCGATGCTAGATACGAATTTTTGCCAGTCTCCATCCTTCATTTGGCACACAAGCCCGGTGACTTCGAAAAGGCTGTATCCGTGGTCGCCGGAAATAACCACCTACTGGTGCTCACGACTCACGGTAACGTCTACGCTTGGGGAGCTGGTGAGCATGGCCAGCTCGGTCGCAAAATCATCGATCGTCGCAAAATCCACGGCACAGTACCTGAAAAAATTGCCCTCGGTACCCGGTTCAATCGAGCGGTCGCCGTCGGAGCCGGCAACTATTGTTCATTTGCTGTCGACGAATCTGGAGATGTATGGGGGTGGGGTCTCAACTCGATGGGTCAAACTGGAATCGATGTCTCGGATGAAGTTCAGTCACCGAAGAGGATCGAATCGCTCTCCAAGAAGGCACTCGGCGGAGATGTTGTCATCCAGATCGCCGGAGGAGAGCATCATACACTATTCTTGACGGCTGCCGGAAAGGTCTATGCCTGTGGTCGATGCGACAGCGGTCAACTCGGTCTTAAGGAGGATGACGAAAAATACAAGGCCCGTCCGAACAAGGATTTCGTCGTAGAGCCTCTACTGGTCTCATTTGACAGTCCTGGGGACCCTATTGTCCAAATTTCCGTTGGGACGCACAACAACATGGCAATCTCAAGAGATGGCCTCCTTTACGCGTGGGGTGCAGAGACGCAGGGAGAACTGGGTGTCAAGGAGACGGAAGCCAAGACACCCACCCCAGTTGTTCGTAGGGAAGGGAAGTTCCTGGCCTCTGCAGTCGCATGTGGTGGGCAACACACGCTGGGCCTGTTCAGAAGTAAGGAATAGCAAACTACCAACCCCCTAGACTGCATGACACATTTATTCGGACTATTTCCCTGCATTGCCATGTCTTGTCGTGCACGCGCATTACGAATCCTGTTACTTATTGAATCTGTTGCATGATGTACCCACTTCGTGATATATACATATCAATCCATCAACTCTCTAGAATCCCAATTATCCTAGGTTGTGCGATGGTACTTCTCACTCGTAAGTAGCAGCCAATCGTCCGACAATGTATTCCTCGGTCGTGATAGATTTGTGTTTGCTCCGGTTCGTTGCGCTGACACAAGTTGGCAAGGACTCGATCACCGCGTCGAAGTTGGGATTGCAAAAAAAAGCGATCGATTGGCGAGCGGGCGTCATGCCTTCTGTGTCGCTAATCTTCTCTGCTGCTGGTGCTACTACCCGATGGAGCGTGGAGCGGAGTACGTCATTGCTCCAACGTGCCAGTAAGTCACCCGCATTTACGACGATTGTCCCTGACTAAATACCGCTGTCAGTGCTTCACTCAAAGCGTGCGGCAGAATCTGTACTTGCAATGGGGTGTGCTGGCTGAAAGTGTTGGGTATGTGGGCTTTGAACTTCTAATCCACCGACCTGTGAACCGAACGAGTCAACGACTGAGAAGCATGACATCACTCGTGTTTACACACAGAATCCTGGAATAAAAGCGTGATGGTTCCGTAATCTACCAAGAAACGAGGTTGGTACCGTTCCAGGCCAAAGACATGCTATGGGCATACCTGAATGTGCACCTGCTCTCGCTTGACCGTCTTGTGAAAGTAGTTTGGTACGCATGGGAGGGTACGAGAGGAGTCTCAAGTTGTGAAATTGTTGATCAATCTTCCGGTCGAAAAACAACTCGTCAAGATCCAGTCCCAATGCAATAGAGCGCATTACAGCAACATGCAACTCATGGCACGTCTTTCGAAATCGTAAGCCACGATCCGTGTACACAGGAGCCAGCGATGACCTACCTGGAAGAATTGAAGCATAGTTTGTTTGAACCCTGGGGAGTCAGCCTCCCTCGGCCACTTATTCCTCCATGTGGGATCCCAGTCACGCCCGATTTCCATTGATTCCTTCGTGTCTGGAGCTTTAGCACGCAGAGCGGCGATCTCAGCCGCATCGGAGGACTGCGTGACGCGTTCCTTGCCTACTTTGACATAACCTCGGTTGGCACGAGGGTCGTCCCATGCGACCCGGTCCTTCATTTGCATATCAGCGGTATCATCCAGATATCGAGGAGAGCTCTTACTTTGATTTCCCGGGGTAGACTAAAAAAAGCTGCACTCTGCAGAACGTGGCGTTGATCATGTGTTGGCGGGCCATGGAAGTCTTACCCTTTTATACACGTTATCGATCACGTTGTCAGGTATACCATGGCCGCTCAAGTACACAAACCCAACCTCTTTAAATCCATTCACGATATCGTCAGAAATGCGACGCTTGTCCGAAAGCGAGGCCGTGGGGCGGAATGCAGAGAAGTCGATTATTGGAATACGGAATGCAGAATTGGAATGCACGTCCTAAGTGGAAGGGGGTGAGATGCGTGACGGCGTCTCGGAAAGCGTCATGGATACGGACCTCTGCGAGCCGAGAGCTATGGTACCTCTGCCGTGACACAGACCGCACAGATAAGCCTCTAAGGGACCCAACTTGCCCAAGCAAACGATGCAAACTCGCCATGGTGCCACGGGTGAGCTCCAGGTGTTCCGGGTGTTGTATGTAGGAGAAATGAAGGGCAACGGTCTAAAAGGTCATACTGATTACTCACTTGTCGTAATCGGGGATAGTGGCCAGTTAACCATACAGTTCACCGATGAGACTCGTTCAGTAGTGTGATCAAAATACACAAGCATCCAGAACCGTAAGACTACAGAATCTAATATAGGCACTGCGTCCCAAGTCAACAGAATTCAATAGGTTTCCCAGAGGATGTCCGGTAATATTTTCCTCATAACTGCTAAAACATGAGCTCATATCAATGCGCAGTAGGGGTACACTCACGTTTCCAATGTTCCAGTGCTTCCTCGCTCTGCCACGCGTCCAATGTATTGTTCATGTCGGTCAGTACGAACATTTCCTCGGCTTCTTTTGACCATGTATCACCTCCCTTGAGTTGAGATATCGAAACTTCCCTCTCTTCTAGGCTGGATAGTACATAGCGACGAAGGTAAGAGTGGAGGTAGTCTCCATCTACGGCTGGACGGAACGTTATAGGGTAAGAGGATGATGAACAAAAGAGAACCTGTCACAGCCGTAAGCACTTGCCAAAAGGCAGGATATATGATTCACCATGTTGAGAAAGTCAGTGTAGAGCTGACCCTTCGGTATCGGGTTTGGTGAATCATGGAAGACTCGACACTGTCCGAATACCCTCAGCAACGTGGTAACTACCGCTCGAGTCGATTGAGAGCCAAATCTGCCCGCAAGGTTCTGTTCGATTCAGTCACATCAGACGAAAGATATGAGGTGGTTTTATCTCACCACTGCAACTACCCCATCTGGCTTCGTAATCCATTTCAAATCGTCCCAAAATTCCACTGAGAACAGATGCTGTGGTACCCCTCCACCAGAAAAGCAATCGTGGACGACAATATCAAATTTCGGAAATTTACTTTTATCGTCAGATTGCATAGTGGCACTCCTCTTGTTTACCCAGGTACGAGCGTCCTCCAAGAAAACGTGACCATCTCCAGGATATTCGAGGCCGAAATACTTCCTTGCCGCGTCGTACACTGCGGGGTCAATCTCCACGATGCTAGTGGAAATCCCATGTCGAATGAAAGCGTCAGCTGAAATACCAGCACCGAGCCCTCTAGGAAGTCAATAATGAATGAACACAGGCAGAACGAAGGATAGCTACTCACATAATGAGAGCATTCTTCCGTACACTGGTGTCGGCTTGCATATTGGTGTTTATGAGTCGCGCCGCCTCCTGTAGGACAAATGTGCTGTAGATAGAATCACCCAGTGGTGTTCCAGCTTGGTCTGTCCGGAAAGGGACGTTGTTCATGGAGGCGACGCTTGATCCAATCCAAACGCCTCCCAGGAGAGAATGTGACGCGCGAAGGTAACGAATTGAGTGCAAGGCCGTTGAATCTCCCACTTCTGCTTTCGGAGGTAATAACTCCCCCACTACCACGACTCCAGTTACAGAGTCTGTTGAGGAGAGGATACGAAGGGGGTAATCCGAGACACGATATGGAAACATACCAGAACCCGTAAGGGACGGAGAGCGGAGCACCGGAAAGAGAAGGAGGATGACAGGGATTAACA
>JBBPJV010001242.1:0-10383 GCA_038088915.1 Sutorius aff. eximius
AGGAAAGAAGAAGAAAATGAGAAATCATAACAGATATCTGGGTGGAATGGTGGGCAGCTGTGATGGTGCCACCTAAAGCAGTCTTAGCGTATTGTTATGCCTAGTCCTGTCTGGAGTAGGGCGTGACCATTTATACACGCGGTGGTTGTTCGAAGGTTCTCACTGGACTATGCACAGACGAGAGACAAGAGAGTCAGGGGATTCCACTGGACTATACACAGATGGAAGATCAAAGGGGTCGAGGGGTTCCGCTGGACTATGCTCAGACGGATCGAGTGGAATTACTTGTATAGTATTCCGGTTACGCTAAGACTAGTGTACAGGAATGTATGTACATGGTTTAAGTACAACTCCTACCGGTACTTGGGAAGGTCGAGGAAGGAGATGGAAGTTATCCGAGATAACAGTAGGACTACCTGATCAGTGGAAACCCTGGAAAGGGGATAAAGGTGAAACAGGGCAAACCCGGATGTAGTCTGATCAGGTCTAAGCAAGACAAAGGAAAATGGAATAAGAGGGGAAATGGAGTTCCGTGTCCTAAGGTGGAATGAGGTGACTGGAATGAACTAAGTAGAGACCTCATGCCCAGGTGGGTCAGCGGAGGTACTAGAGATGGGGGGGAAGGCTGCTATTGGATAGTCTGGAGATAGGGGCGGGGAGAGTAAGTAGTCCGAGCACAGGGAGTGCGCAGCTTAGTACAGGGACAAGGAAGAGAAAAAGATTATCAGGGCATTCCACGAGCTGTCGTAACAAGAATGAGTGGGCCGAATGGCTCAAGTTGGCTCAATTCCAACACAATAATTCCCTCACAGCTGCTACTGGCACCATACCCTTTGCTGTTACAAGGAATTACGCCCCTCATATGGGTTTTGAAAACCCTGTTTCTTCACATTGATTCAGTTCTGATCTTGTCCATTCCCACAAGGAAATTCAAGCAGTGCTTGATGCCACCCGAACACGTATGGAATGTTCGACCAAATCCTCATGGTCCAAACACCCCGATTACCAAGTTGGCCAGCAAGTCTGGTTATCTACCAAAAACCTCACACTCCCATTTCCATCCCCCAAGCTCTCGCCTAAATGGCTTGGTCCCTATCCTATTACCTGAATACTCCCTAACGCAGTCGAACTGCAATTGCTGCAATCAATGAAAATACACCCAGTCGTAAATGTCTCCCAGGTTAAATCTTACAACTCTCCTCTTGATGGCCAATCTGTGATTCACCCTGATCCTATCATTGTTACCAAGGATCGGCTAGTCGAGTATGAAGTTGATTTCATTGTTGACTCACGTTTGAAACATGGAACTTTGGAGTATCTCGTTCATTGGAAGGGTTGGGATGAAACTGATCGTACCTGGGAACCTGAGGTCAACTTGGAAAACACTCAGGATGCAATTCGGGATTTTCATTCCAAGCACATGTCTGCCCCCTGTCAGGTTCATGGTGTTTCCTTGAAGGAATTCCATCTCCTTTTCTTGCCATATGAAAACTTCACTGATTCCACATCTTCTTGTTTCTCTCACCTGGAAATCAAGATGTAAGGAGGGGATAGTGTTATGATACATATTTAATTTTCCTAACCTCTCGAATGTACACTCGTAGTCTACACTTTTTTCTCTTTATTTTGTCACACTAGGTCACGTGACTTTCCCCCTATCTTTCCTTTCCCATGATCACGTGACTGATCTAGACCCATGACATCATAGATAAGAGTCCATTATGCTATTGGCTGTACCTTTACTTATCTATCATACCATCTCTCATGATATATTAGTCATGTATTAGTAATGCTCTTGGCACTTGTATATATACCTGGGTGATACTACGACTGTTCCCCAGTCTAGTTCACTTGGGCATTATCTGGAGTTTACCTTCAGGCCTTAGTGGAATATCTAGTTCTCCTTTCCACCTTCACCCGTGTACACTGTTGCATGTGTATTCCTCTTTGTCTTTAAACGTTGCCAGATGTCATAGCTGGTTTTGAGTCGTTCCACCTCATCGTCCACTTAGGTGTAGTTAGACTCCGTTTCAGATGATGATAATGAGGGATGAGCCACAGATATATTGGGGATGTGCCCAGATGTGCCTGCTACCAGCTAGGCTAGTGTAAGAGCCCTAGTACCTTTAGATGGGTACTTTTGTCCCTACTGTAAAGTAGTGAAAACTGGTTCCTTATATACGTATCATAAATAAGGTTGAAACCCAGCAGGATTAAACATAGGTTTAATCCACAATACTGAGCACATCCTATAAAAGGTAAAATGCCACCATGAAACATCCCCAGGGATTATGTAAGAACCCCAGTGAATTGTTGAGCAAATGGCATAAAGACCTGTCACCATGAGGCTTGTCTTGGAAGTCAATAGCATAAAAGGCTGTCTGATAGACCAATGGCATAAAGCCATGGTCTCCATGATGATACCCCAAGACAACCATGGGAATCCCCACTGGAATGAGATTGGTGGGCACTATAGTATCATAGCAACCATCTGCCAACCTGAAACATTTCTCACATCAAGTATGACAGAGAAGATGTTTCATGACAGGTGATAGTGACAGTGACTGTTGTCATGGCAACAGTATGTCCAAAGGGGTGACAGTGACTGATTTGTAACAAAGTACCAGTTTGTCAGTAAAGTAGATCTCATCTTATGTATCATTATCTTATCAGAGATAAGATAAGATAAGATAAGGAAAAAGGGTGTGAGGGATAGATCAATTGGCTATCCCCACTGAAACCTAATGCAATAGCCATTAGACATGGAAAGAGAATAATAAACTGGTCTTTGTGGTGTCATGGATAAAATGGTAGAAAACACCACAAATTCAACAGACCAATCATGTGAGCTATAGTACAGGAAATATATGAGTCCAAAGTGTAGTGATTGTAAGTACTAGCTAGGCTAACCCTAGACTAGGATAAAAGTTAGGTTAACAGGGATGGTATCATAACAGTCCAGGGTAGCCAGAAGGAAAGGAATAGGCCATATTGGGATATCCAGTGGTAAAAGGGAAAGGAACACTGGAATTCCATAAAGGAAACTCATGTAGGACACAAGGAAAAGGGCAATCTAAGATAACAAACTGTGAGGTGAGTCATCAGAGACAGTAGTCCATGATTCACACTTGGTGGCATGGGAATGGCTATGAAAAGGGAAGCAGTCTTTTATGATACTGTCCTCTTTAACCTAACTTTTATCCTAGTCTAGGGTTAGCCTAGCTAGTACTTACATTCACTACACTTTGGACTTGCATATTTCCTGTACTATAGCTCATGTGATCAGTCTGCATCCAATCCCTGTCACGTGATTCCCATTCCCATCCCTGGCATGTGACCTAGTCATGTGACCACACATACCATAGAGTACTCCAGACTCTTATGTACTTATGATGTCATAGGGTCTAGACCACTACATCATAGTCTAGCCCCTTATGTCACCTCATTCCTTACCTTGTATTACTATATGGGATACCAGCACAGCATGGTCTATGTGCAGGCCCTTTGCATATATAAAGGGCATGGTGAGACAGACTGGATTCCCTTCAGTCTTGTCAACCTGTGCATTACTTGGGTCTAAAGGGGAGCAGCCTCTGCTGCTATATGCTTCCCTTCCTGTGCAGAGTGCTCATACAGACTATCCATTCATTCTCATCATCGTTACATGTTGCTGGACATCATAGCCGGTTCTCTCTCTTATTCAGTTACTGTTAGCATGTCATCAGGTAAGCCTTCAATGCTGTGTGCTTGGGCTAGGGCTTGAGTCTACTCACCCTATGAGTTCCTCCTTGGGCTCATTACACAGTCATGTGAGTAAGAGAATCACATGATGAATGAAATGTAGTCCATGAAGTTTGGACACTGAAATGTAGGAACAGCTATGAGGTCTGCAGTGTAGCAAGCATGAGAGTGTGAGCTAGACTGTGAGACAAAGGAGTAAAAAGGGAAACAAATCATAACAACTAGGTCATGTGCCAGGGATGGAAATGGGAATTGTTACGCCTAGTCCTGTCTTGGAGTAGGGCGTGACCGTTTATACACGCAGTGGAGACAAAGGGACTTGGTGGGGGTTCCGCTGGACTATGCACAGACGGATAATTGAGGTAAGGTCGAGAGAGGTCCGCTGGACTATGCACAGATGGACTACAGAGGTTTGGACTTTGCATAGTATTCCAGTTATGCTAAGACTAGAGTACAGGGATACTAAGTAAGCATTTATATAACTACTACCAGGTTTCGGGAAGTCTAGGGAATGATATGGAAGGTGACCCGGATCAACGGTAGCACTATCTGATCGATGGAAACCCTGGGAAGGGGATGTAGAAGAAATGGGACAAATCCGGATGGAGATCGATCAGACCTAAGCAAGACAAAGGAAGACGGAACATGCTAAGTAGCGGAGCTCTGTAGATGAAAGGTGGAACAAAGGTCCGAAGGAGTATAAAGGCCTCATGTCTGGTTGGGTCAGTGGAGGCACTTAGGATGGGTGGAGTAGGCCACTATCGGGTAGTCCGAAGATAGGGGCGAAGGAAATAGGTAGTCCGAGCATATGGTGTATGCAGCTTAGTACAAAGACAAAGAAGAGAAAAAGGTTACCAGGGCGTCCCATGAGCTGTCGTAACAGGAATCACATGACAGGTGTTACGACTGTTCTGGGTAGGACCAGGCGTAGCTCTTGATGATCACCAACAATCACTAGGGTCTAGGGTTGAGGTCGAAGTAGTCGAGGATGGCAAGGACGAGTGTAGAAGAGTTGCTCAAGGTGTAGCAACAAGACACGTATAACGAAGTAACGACCACTCAACAGTGGGCTGAAGACTGTCAAAGACGATGGATGAGAGGGTGTTGAGGACACTGACGAAGAGTGGACAAAGTCCAGACAAGAATGGGATGCAATGCCCAAAGAACTACCCCCTTTGTAGAAGGAAGGTGAAAGTCGAAGAGAGCTAGTCTTGGAAGGTCACACTAGGCGAAGCCTAAGTGAAACACAAGTAGTGATTGTCGATGATGATAGTACAAGAGGTACTAGTGGAGGCTAGTACTACAAGACTCTGGTGAAGACTACAGTAGTGGAAACACTAATGTAGAAGAGTAAGTGTAGTAGTTCTCTCTTGATAGATAAGTAAAACAAGTATACAGGGAATGGAGTAGGTGGTGGTGAAAGTATACTTGGTAAAAGAAAAGAGGTGCTGACGAGTGAAGATAAAGGCTAAGAGTAACAGAGACAAGTCAGCACTGAGAAGGCAGGCAGGACCAACCATGAAAGGATAGGACAACTGGTGAGGTTGGACTAGGCTTGAGGCAGGGTTGGCAAGGAAAAAGGAGACAAATTGTAACAACAGGATTGGGTGCTGACTGATCATGTGAGCTATGGTACAGGAAATACTACTAAGTCCAAAGTGTATGAATAGTCCAACTAGCTAGACTAACCCTAGACTAGGATAAAAGTTAGGTTAAAGAGGACGGTATTGTAACAAATAGCTCAGGATGGATCAATGCCAGTCCTTGACTGTTCTAGCCATAGAATGGACTAGATCTGTCATATGATGAGCCTAGACATGATAAAGCAAAATATAATCACTATGTCATAAAATGAATAACTATAGTATGAATAAAACACTATAATTTCAACAGACTGTGCTCAAGCCTAAGCAGGTCATTGAGCCCACTCAATGTCACCCTAATGAATCACAAATACAAAGTATGCAACCTGACATGCAGACCATCCCTCTGTTGTACTAATGGACCCTGTGCCTGAATGTATTCCACATGCACACCAGAACCATCCTTGGAAACATTCTTGGTTGTACTATTAGAAGTATGTGCATTGTGTGTCCCCCACTTTTCCTACTTGCAGCCACACGTCCACCTTTGTTCACGAACTAACGAGCCTGGGTCGCCTCTGGTCCAGTGATCACGTCAGAATAACAACTGCAGTCTGGGAGCTCGAACGGTGCCCGTGCTGTCACACGCACATCAGACAATGGCAGGCTAGGTCGTCACCTTGAGTCTCCCATCTCTCCACTGAATGACCTTGTATAACATGATTTTCTTTCTGCTCTTCTCATAGTGGGTCCTGTGCGGTTGGTGACCGTTGGTGGTGCAGAGCCTTCATCGACCCATGATTGTCCGTGTCGCTTATGCCCTGCTAATGCCGACTGCAGGCTTCTGTTTGAAATCACCCTGGTCCACTATGTCCGTGGAAGCATGGATAATTAACATGCTCACTACTGCGGGCTCCCCGGCAGGTGGGTGGCAGGCTTGAGCTTCCAGTTGTAAAACCTGTCAAAAATAATTGCGTTCGGTACTCCCATCGCGTATGAAGGGCTACAGAGGAGTGATGTACGCTGGCGGAATGCCAGGTCTATTGGTCCTCTGTAGGGTGTTCCCTTTTTGCTATGCGGGGAGTCAACCCCGGTGTCCCGAAAAGGATGAATATCGAGCACTGCAGCGCGGTGAGCGCCCCTATATCTTCGACTATCTGACCGCAGCGAGCGGTGATGTTCCGAAATGTGACGTAATCCAATACTTGGAAAACGCTCAGCACCCGGCAGCGATGGAATCGGACCAAGAGTCTGATAGCACCTCATTATCATCGAACCTGTGCAAGAGTATGCATTTGACTCCTTTCGATGAAAACGTGCAAGGAGCCATCCGGCCCGCGGACAGGCTTTCTACAGACCTCAAATGATGCAAAACCAGGCCGTCTTGGCACACTGCTGCTCCATTAACCCTCGCTCTCTTGGCATGGACGACTTTAATTCAAGCTGTTCGTGAGTCGCACAGGGTTGCTCTCGACTGTGGTTCGCAGTGCTCACCCTTCTCGCGCGATTTAATCGCAGCCATCGGGAGTCGTCTCCCGCCGTAATGGATCCTACGTGGCGGTAGCGGTCGGCGTCGGTACGTTTAGGAGCCGGTCTGAGCGCAGAAAGCAAGTATAGCTCACCATTTCACTCACGGCTATGCATTCCAGACAAGTATGGTGACTGCAATGCAAGGCGAGGAAAAGCTCTCAAGCCGGAATTGGACTCGAGAATTGCGTGGTCGTCCCGCGGCATTTGCACATAATAACGGAGTAGTCGAAGGGTCAGGTGATTCACAGAGCGTCGTCGGGCCGGAACTTTGACCGCGCTAGCCAGAACACCCCTCGCCCTTGTAGAAAACCCATAGACGTAGTCTTTCTGGTGGCATCCAAGCTGCCTTGATTTTTGTAACAAAACGACCTGGATAGGGAGCTCAAATCATTGGGGCGGTGTGGGGATGCAAGGATCCTAACGAGTACTAGCAGGCACGCGGGGCGCTCGGAATAAAGTTGTAAACTCGGAGTCACCGCGTCTGTGCTTTGATAATGACGTTACTAACGCACCGCTCAGGTGGCCCAGCTGAGGCGGCTGCATAGGGGATCCTGGAGGGATTAAATAAAGCGACTTGGAATTCTTTAGGCCACCAGCTATAGGAACATTCCCATCTATCTTTACACTTTACCGCTGCGAACTATCTTGAAGTCGATCAGACAATCATGCGATTTGATTTCTTTGCTGCGTCGATCATTCTTCTGATTTCCGGTTGGACGATGACAGCTCAAGGAGCAGGTGAGACTTGTCGTTGTCGCACGAATGCTGAGTACGACATGGTCAAACAGCCATCCGTAGTGACATATCCCCCACCGAGCTCACCCTCGGTGTGGCCGCTACCCAAACCACTGCAATTGACCCTTGTACGCTTGCTTTTCTTGGCTGGACCGAAAACTCACGATCCATGGACATGTTTGCATCGCAGTAAATACGCTGGTGGCGGAGATATTGCACGGTGTTGAACCAGTCCCCGTCGACCAGCCGTTCGACTTTCTCTGGTCGTGCAGGTCCATATGCTGAAGGAGGGATTGATCGCATGGATCGCCCATACAGTATATGCTGGCAAAGGCGATCGTGATGCGGGACCTCCCCACGTCACGATCCCCACGTCATGCCTCCAGCGCTGTTGCCAGCTTTAGCATCCCCGACTTTGTTTACACCCTTGTAATATCAATTGCGATTTGTGTCAGCACGTCCATATCATCGATATTTAGCCCGCTGAGAGCATTACGAACATCATAAACACTGTTCATCGACTGCCCAAGCATATCCCATGTCGAAATACTTTCGAGCGTCGAGATGGTCGGTTTTTGATATTCAACCCTGCAGTTCAGGGTCGACTAACGGTATTCTCGATCGATGACACGCTCGGGAGTCGAAGCGGGACCGCCCCTTCTGAAACCTGCGCGTCGGTGCGGTGTTTCGCCGTGGAGGCGGTGATATGTAGTGTCCCTTTTACTTTTTCTTTTCTCAGCATCACCAACACCGCCACGCTGCCTAGCCACGACGTACCCGTGCGGAATGTCTTGTCCAGCCTCATCGAGACGTCAAGGCTGCGCTGCCCCCAAGCCAGGGCCATGCTCTTATCTTTTACGACTACCTCCGCAACGTCGCTCGACTCGTCATTTCATCTCGCACACACCCGCGAAGCAGGTCTAGAATCTTGGACGAGCCACCCCTGGCGCAGGCGCTCCCGGTCACGAACCGTCGCAACCACCATTAACATGCCGTATCCCCTCTCAGCGCTCACGCTCGTCAAGCTAAGCGTCCTCCTCCTCGGCGTGTTCAACCTCGTGTTGACGCTCAAAGGCGTCGGATCGCCATCACCGAGGTCCATCACTAAACCACGCCAAAGTACGTCCAAATGCAACGAGTCTCGTTGTCTCGGTCTCACACGTCTTGCACAGTCCACATCAAGGACCATCCAGAGCTCTCGCTTCTCCACCTCGACATACCCGACATGCGCCCACGTAAGCTCTTCACGGAAGAGACGGTACATTTTCCTGTCAACGGCACGTTGGCGGAGCTCGAGTGGGCGACGGTCGTGCCAGAGGGCAACCATGGGATCGTGGTCATGGGCGAGGACGCACGGCCGTACGCAGTGGCCATGTTCCACACGCTCCACTGTATCAATCGAATGCGCATGGCGATCGTTGAGCCACCCGAGACGAAGCAGGGACGGTTTCACGCTCAACACTGTTTCAACTACGTTCGACAGATGGTGCTCTGCGCTGCCAACACGCGGTTGAACCCGATCAATCATGTTATGCCGTCAGGACTGAAGGCAACGGATGGGATCGGGCTGATGTATGAATGCCGGGATTGGGATAAGGTGTATGAGGCGTTTGAGGTCAATTATGCATTGAATCGGACCATGGCGTTCCCGTGGTAGACGTACAGCAAGTATATACTTCCTACGAGATGTTAACTTATATGTTCCGTAGATCAAGCCGCTCTCTTTTGTGTGGTTATCCTGGGGAAGGAGTGACGGGTGGTTTGACTTTCACTGCAGCCGTTGTCTGTCATGAGGAACCGTGTGCGTGCCTGGGATGCCGAGAATTTCCGTCTCAAGTCTCCAGGGTTTAGACCTTGTCTTTGATCTCGTGGATGAACGAGTCCGAGTCGTGCTCGACAACGTCACCAGAAGAGACCTGCATCGTGCCCGAGGCACCAGAAGCATCGTGGATAGGCCGTAAGATGGCTCGCGGTTTGGCGGCGGCTGCGAAGCGCAGACTGCCTGTTGTCATACTTCCGTATTCATCCGTCTCGAACGAGACCCCGCGGGCGATGCGATATATAATCAACGCCGGCGCAATCACCTAGGCCGGACGTGTGAGCGCCTGTCACGTCCATCATCACTAGGTACAAGATCCGGCATACCTGAATGTTGCCCACCACAGGGAAGAACACGTTTTGGAGTGGACTGTTCAACACGAACACGACCATCAGAATGATGAGGAAGACCGTGTAGAGCATGGCACTCTCGAGCGTCATTGCCATATAGCCGAGGTAGAAGGTGCCCTGCGGGGACCCGACAGCGCGGGTGATTGCCTGTCGATGCATCCAAAGTCGGGCGGAGATGAGGAAGGAAGCGCAGACGTTCGTGGCGACGGAACAAGCAAAGCAGGTGATGCCTGCGACTTGGACTCCATAAGTGCTGTAGACTGCGCCGGGTGTAGAGCTGATGACGAGCCATGCCAACGAAGAGCCAAACATGACGAGGTACAAGAATACGGGAGCCGCTAGCATATACCTGTTTTCATAGCAGACGATGTAGCATCGATACAACTAGTTCTCGGTTCAGTATCGTGTGGTTCCGAGGGATGGGGAACGTACAAGGAAAGCGTCGGAACACCAGGTGTTGACGAGGAATGCGGTATCTACAACGAGCGCGAACCAGGGCGACAATGCGTCGGGGCCTTCGGCGCTTAATATGTTGAATATCGCCAAGCTTTGTGCCGGAGCGGCGTACAGCGAAACTGCCATGTACAACGTGGTAATCACCAGCTGGACGATAGAGTATGCCCAG
>JBBPJV010001243.1:0-10377 GCA_038088915.1 Sutorius aff. eximius
CAGCCATTGGAAAGAATGGGATGACACAGATCATACATGGGAATCAGAAAGCAATCTGGCCAATGTGGAGGAAGCAGTCAAGACCTTCTGTGATACACACCCAGGAGTGCCACATTGGGTTCAAGGAGTGTTGTTTGTGCAATTCACAACCCTCTTCCAACCATATGAAAATATCATGACCATGTGCCTGTGCTTTTCTTGCCTGGAAGTCTTGACCTAAGGATGGGGTGGTGTTATGATTTCATGACATTTTCTACACTTCTTCCTATGACTTTATGATTGCTCTACAAATTAGCCCCTATCCCATGACCCCTATGTTGGGACACCCTCCTCAAGACCCCTCTTGAACAAGTCATCACACATCACCAGTCACTAGGGAAACACACAACTGTTGCCATGACAACTGCCATATGTTTCACCCACTGCATGGCTGCCCATGTTCACTTGCAGCCACCATTGCTAAGTGCCCAATAGGCACCAGACCAATCAACAAGCACCTGCAGGCAGTAATGGACTGACAGCTGTCAGTGCCTGCTGTCATTGGGGATGTCTCAGGTTGACATCTGTCATGGTTGCTATGATACCATGGTTCTACTAGTATAGCAGTAGGATTAGTCATGTCATAGCTAGAGGTCTATATAAACCCCTTGTGTTGCAGACTGGAATCTCCAGTCTAGCTCACTTGAGCATTATCTGGGATCTAAAAACAAGGCCACAGCAAGTGTGCAACATCTCATTCCTCTCACTTTCCCATGCAAGTATCCCTTGCATGTGTATCCAGCTACTGTCAGGTTCCTGAGGTCCACTTGGACCATTGTGGGCTTGGTCTTTCCAGGTCTCATCTCAGTACTTGTTGAGAGTTAGAAAATTAAATACCATATCATAACAGTTTATGGACAACTACTATAGTTAAAGGACAAATATGTAGAAACAGACTTTCTTTCCCCATTTGTACAAAGCACCTGAATGATTGCAGGAGGTAGTTCCTCACTGACAAGTGCATGGGCTTTAGAATGTTTTATTTCCCATCTGATCTCGATTTGTAGTCATGCCAAGCTACATCTATTCTGCTGCATGAATCTGAGAGTTGTCTTGAAAGATAGATGACAGGAAGGAGATTGCTTCCCATCCCTTTTTGTACAATAGATTAGATTCGAGGTATGATAGGATTTCATACCTCCAATATGGGTTATGAGGTAAAACTGTCCCTGTTGTCTCCAATCAGGCTTAGGAGATTAAACTGTGTCCCATGACATTCATACCGCTCATGACATTAAACTATGCTGCTCTCCAATTGGGTTTAGGAGTTGAAACTGTATCTCTTTGGGGTTGATCACCCTATGGTTGTGTTCTTGGGTTAGCCTTTCCACACAGTAAAAAAGTGCATCAGGGGTTGTTGGTGTAGTTAGCCTTCTATAGAAAAAGTGCATGGTTATGTTTAGGATTACCCTTCCCTGAGAAAAAGAAGATGGTTTAGCCTTTCCATGAGAAAAAGTGCAGCCTCCAAAGATCTAATGAGGTTAAACTTTGATCTTGGTCTGTTAGCCTTCAGACATTAATGAAAAAGCATGATCCCAACTGGGGGAGACCTCTTAGTTGTCTAACTAGAAATTGAGTTGTTGAACCTACCATTACTTCCTTTTCACCCAAGTCTGTGCCCTGGGTAGCTTCAGTGGGTTCAGGGGTCACTCCCATATCTCAACCACATCATCAGAGATATCTGCCTGCCACATGGATGCAAGCACCCAATCAGTGGATCTTTTGAGTTGTAAGACATGAAAAAGTGGCATCTGGAATTTCATGTACCACAGGTCATAGCAGGTAGTTTTGTTGCAAGCTTAGTACTGAGGTAGTGTGGAAAAGCTTAGCAGAACATTATTGGACAGTACACTTTGACAGACCCTTTTTGTAGTAGTAGTAGACATTTGTACTGCCTTACACTTTGACATGATTCCTTCACTTCTAGTATAGCAGTCATTACACTTTTGACATACTATTAAATAGTTATTGGTCATATGGAGGTGGCTCAGTTGCCATGACCACTTCCATTCTTTATTTAGTATTGGTTTCACACAGTCGATGCTGATGAGATTAGATCTCAGAAGAAGCCAATTGTTTATTATTAGTATAGAGTAGTATTTGCCGATGCTGACAGGGGATACCTTGGAAGAAGCTGGTGGATATTTTGGTTTTGGTTTTTGTTTTGGACCTTGGTGGTGGGGACATGCCATGGACATTTCCTTGGCCTTTGTACAGATGTTCACACATCTGGGGGCCATATTTATGTTTTCAGCCTTTTTTTTTCATTTTTGTTGTCACAAAAATGAACTCATTCTTTTTTGCAAAGGCACTCACTGGGGACCAGCTCACATAGGAAGGGGATAGGTAGTGGGGATAATACCATAGTGAATAGGAGGAATTGGTGAAGGCAAAGTGTATATGGAGCCTGAACCTTGGATGACTATGAACAGAGGTTCCTTGTAGGGACAAGCTAGAGGGAGGACTGGAGAGGTCCCCTCTGTTGGTTCTAGCACCCCTTCCTTGGGTGGTTTTTTCATGTTTTTCTCGAACTTTGTTTCATATGCCATTGCACTCTTTTTACAAACACCTAGTAGTTTTTTCATTCTTTTTTATTTTTGAAGACCTTAGTTTTGCCTGGAGAAGCAAAACCTAGAAGGGGGATAGTGTTATGATACTGTCCCTGTTAACCTAATTATTTACACTTTTACTCCTAGTCTAGGGTTAGCCTAGCTAGATGGACACTACTTGTACTTTGGACTTCATTGTATTTCCTGTAGTATAGCTCATGTGATTGGTCTGCATCCAATCCTGTCACGTGATTCCTTATTCCTGTCCCTGGCACATGACTTAGTCATGTGACCATACATACCATAGAGTATTCTGGACTCTTTACATACTTATGATGTCATCAGATCTAGACCACTACGTCATAGTCTAGTCCCTTACATCACCACCTTCTCTTATGTACTTGTACCCTTATTTAGTATTGGGGTACTGGCACAGCATGGTCTGTGTGCATGCCCTTGTGCATATATATAGGGCATGGTGAGATGGACTGGATTCCCTCCAGTCTTGTCAACCTATGCATTACCTGGATCTAAGGGGCAGTGGCCTCAGCTGCTACTATGCTTCCCCTTCAGTGCTGAGTGCTCATACAGACTAACTGTTCATTCCTCATCATCATACACCATTGCCAGGCATCATAGCTGGTTCTTCCTCATTGTTAGTTATTAGCGTGTCATCAGGTAACCTTCCAAAGTCATGCACTTGGGGTTAGGGTTAGAGGTTTGCCTTGCCCTTAATGAGTTTCTCCTTGGGCTCATTACAGAGGATGCCTCAGGGATCTGATGAGGGCATGTTGGAAGTGGGTTGCCTGGGCATGTGGACTGATTGTGACCAAGGGAGGTATTACTACAGATGGGGCAGGTATAATAGGGACAGTCAACCTGGGAATGCCCCAGTCATTGGCAGTGGAAACAAGCTTCATGGTAACAGGGGTGAGAGGAAAGGAGGGGTACTGTGCCATGTCCTCCAGTGAGGTATGTGTTCTGCTATATGCGGACCATGAGGTTGAGTCCAGGAGGAGGAGATCCAGGTCCAGGATATGGATTGGGCATGGGAAGACATGTAACAAGCCCAAAGAGGAACTTATTAAGGATGAGGCGAACCTCTAACCCTAAACCCAAGTGCACAGCTTTGGAAGGTTATCCAATAATGTGCTAATGGCTAATGATGATGAGGAAGAACCAGCTATGATGCCCAGCAATGGTGTATGATGATGAGGAATGAATGGCAGTCTGTATGAGCACTCAGCACTGGAGGGGAAGCTTAGAGCAGCTGAGGCCACTCCCCCTTAGACCCAGGTAATGCACAGGTTGACAAGACTGGAGGGAATCCAGTCTGTCTCACTGTGCCCTATATATATGCAAAGGACATGCATACAGACCATGCTGTGCCAGTACCCTGAATACTAAATAAGGGTACAAGTATATAAGAGAAGGTGGTGATATCAGGGGCTAGACTATGACATAGTAATCTAGACCCAATGACATCATAGATATGTAATAGTCCGTAAGCTACTAATGATATGTATGGTCACATGACTAGGTCACATGCCAGGGACAGGAATGGGAGTCATGTGATAGGTCATGTGCTATGCTACAGGAAATACAACAAGTCCAATGCACAATGTAGTGTCCATCTAGCTAGGCTAACCCTAGACTAGGAGTAAAAGTCTAAATAATTAGGTTAACAGGGGCAGTATTGTAACAAGATGGGCGAGATTGTTTGTGTAATGTTCAACATCCCACAAGAAGTCATCCAGCTTGAACTGCCAGGCAAGGGCAAGGAGGGTGATGGACATGTTCTCATATATGGAGTGAATGATGTTATGGATGGTCCTGGAGGCAAGGGGCAGGGCATTGGCTCAGATGAGCATTTTGAGGCACTCATTGTGAACAAGGGTGGAGTACAGCAGATAGGTGGGGGAGTTAGCATCAACATGGGCAGCCACAGGGATGGAGAGGCAGGAGTCTCATATGAAGGAGAGGATACAGGGTGGGAAGGAATCATGAATGGAGTCATCTCTGTTTGGCAGGATAATGAAAGAAATTCGAACAGGAGTAATTCCATTGTTGGTGGAGACAGTGGGGTACAGTGGCAGAAATGGGGATCTCAGGAAATGGGGGTAACTGTTTCATTGGCTTCCAGGTGCTCCTGAAAGCTATTTAAGAACTCAGTACTAATAGAGGAAACAGAGGTATCGGGATCAATGAATGAAATGATAGAAGAAACGGAGGATGCATGCATATCAATGGCGATTAGGTAGGTAGTCAGGATAGTTCAGAGGTGTGCAAAGGTGAGTTCAATGGTGGGGGTAAGTGGGTCAATGATGGGCTTGGTTTGAGATGTTCTTTCTCTAGTTCTTTATTTTCTTTTCTTTTTTCTTTTTCTTTTAGTTTTTTTTGATGACAGTATTTGTTTCTATGAGTGAGAGGGAAAATGAAAGAAGATAATTGCTTCAGAAATGACTTTTGATGATGGGCTTTATAGTTGGTCAGGAGGTTAGGAGTGTGGGTGAGGTCTTCTTCGTTCAGCCACATGTCTTCTTCAGGGGTATAGCCTTTCCATCTGATTAGGAATCATCAAGAAGACAGAGCTCTGCTATGCTTTAGGATCTTTTCAATTTCATACTCTTCCTTGCCCTCTATCAATTCCACCAGGGGTCAAGAGTAATTAGGGCTGTGAATTCCTGTTTTGAAATAAGGGGTTAGGAGAGAAGCATGGAAAACAGGGTGAATTTTCCAGGACTTGGGAAGAATGAGGTGAAATGTGACAGGGGAAATTTCTTTGATAATAATGAAGGGTCCCTCATGTTTAGGCATGAACTTGAAGTCAGCGAGGGCTCAGTGGAGGTTCTGAGCCTCAAGCCATACCTTGTCCCCCACTTTGAAGGGGAAGTAGTTCCAATTGGTTCACTTAGCCATAGCTTTTCAGGCTAAGTCATGGGCTGTGCATGCTTCTTCCTGAGTGGAGATCAGTGTGAAGATGTGATCATTGACAGCAGGAAGATCTGATTTTCCAATGTGTTCAGGGAAGGTTTTGGGATGATACTCCATCATCAAGAAGAATGGGGTTTCTCTGGTGACAGAGTGAGATTTATTGTTGTGAGCAAATTTGGCGAAGGGAATTAGATCATGTAACGAGCCCAAGGAGGAACTCATAGGGCGAGTAGAACTCAAGCCCTAATCCCAAGTGCACAGTGTTGGAGGATTTACCTGATGACATGCTAACAATGACAATCTAATAAAGAGAGAACTGGGTATGATGTCCAGCAATGGTATACGAGTGAGGAGTAAGGAAAGGCAGTCTGTATGAGCACTTGACACTGGAAGGGAAGCATTATAGCAGTGAAGGCCACTCTCCTTTACACCCAGGTAATGCACAGATTGACAAGACTGGAGGGAATCCAGTCCATCTCACCATGCCCTTTATATATGCAAAGGGCCAGCACACAGACCATATTGTGCTGGTACCCTGAATACTAAATAAGGGTACATGTACATAAGAGAAGGTGGTGACATCAGGGGCTAGACTATGACGTAGTGATCTAGTCCCAATGACAATGTAATAGTCTGTAAGCTACTAATGATACATATGGTCACATGACTAGGTCACATGCCAGGAATGGGAAAGGGGGTCATGTGATAGGTCACATGCTATGGTATAGGAAATATGACTAAGTCCAATGTATGAGTGTAGTCCAACTAGCTAGGCTAACCCTAGACTAGGAGTAAAAGTATGAAAAGTTAGATTAAAGAGAATGGTATCGTAACAGATCAGACCACATGGTTGGGGAGCTGCCACAGTAAATGCAGAGGTAAGTCTTGATTTCTTGGTTTATGTGTTCTGTCTCCCCATCAGTCTGGGGATGATATGCGGTAGAGAGAGCAAGGTTGTAGTTCAACAGTTTCCCTAGTTCCCAGGCAAAGTTAGCCACAAATTGGAGACCTTGGTCAGAGATAACTTTGTCATAGAGGTCAAACCTAGAGAATACTTTAAAGAAAAAAAGTGTTGCAATACCCTTGGCAGGGATTGATTTTTTGGTGGGGCAGAGAATTACCCCCTTAGTAAGTCCATGGTTGACCATGATCAGCAAAGAGTCAAAGCTGCCTGACTCCAGGAGGTCAGTAATCAGGTCACAGGAGATCCGCTGGAAGGGCTGGGTGGCAGTGCTGGGAATCAGAGAGAGAGGTGGTGAAACAAAGCCAACAACCAAGCCACAACATGGTGAGGTGGAACTTTCCAGATGACATGGACAGACAACTAGAACCAGTTCTGACACCTGGCAACATTTAAATGAATACATGGACAGCAGGTCCACACTGAATAAACAGATACACACAAACAAAGTATTTGTGGGCAGGGGTAAGGGGTGAGTACTAGGTATCACACTTGTTATGGCCTAGAGGTAAACTCCAGATATGCCCAAGTGAGCTAGACTGGGGAATCCAGTTGTAGTGACACTCAGGGTTTATATAGATGTGCAGGTATACTACTGATACATGAGTATTCTACTATATAATATAGTATAGCTAGATGGTAATACAAAAGGGGCAGTATACGTCCATATAAGTGTATAGTAGGGGATGTCCGAATGGAATGTGTGGGAGTCATTGTATGCATGAGGGTATAGTAAAGGAGGGATGGGGGCACCTGTCAATCCTAATGGAGTGACTTGCATGACATGGGAAGTAAACATGAAATGATCAGAGATGCAATTGGAGATGAGATCTATGATGTGATCTGAGATGCAGGGATAGGTATTCCATGAATGCATGCTGTGATGGTGGCAGTGGCAGTGATGATGGCATGGAAAGCCAACTGGAAGTGTGACTTGTGAGTTCAGGCATGAACTAGTGAATAGATTTGTATTGTAAGGGAGAGAGAGTAAAGAGGATGACTAGTCTGTAGAGTTCTGGTGTAGGCTGTGGAGTACTGGTGAGTACTTGTGAGTACTGGCACAAACTGAGTGCAAGCATAGGCCTGCTAGGCTTACTCTAAGGCTAGAGGGGCTAATGGATGAAATGTTGTGATGCATGCTAGTCATGGGCTCAGGTGACATGGAGAGTTCAGATGAAGTAGAGAACTCAGGCGATGTTGAGCTTGTGTCATAACTGCATTTAAAAGAGGGGTGTTTTTAGAATACATATTGTAACAAGTGGGATAGTTGGGTGTGTATTTGCTTTGTTCTGCTGGCAGGTGGTGCAGCCCAAGACATATTGGCACATGAAGGCAGAAAGGCCCAGCCACCAGTGGTCACAGGAGATGAGAAGGCAGGTTTTGAGGACCCCAGGGTGTCCAGCTGACTTGTGGTCATGGCAAGATTGGACAATGGAGTGGTGGAGGTTGGGGGGAACGTAGACACAGCCTTGATAGTACAGTACACTGTCACAGTAGGAGAAGTTGGTGTTACGACAGCTCATGGGATGCCCTGGTAACGTTTTTCTCCTCATTATCTTTGTACTAAACCGCATCTTCTTCAGACAGTTGGACCACATATCTCTTTCACCCCTATCTCTGGACTACTCAATAGTGGCTCCTTCCACCCATCCTTAGTGCCTCTGCTGACCTGCTTGGGCATGAGGCCTCTACCTTACTCTCTCTCGATCTGTCCACCCCGGAGCTCCATTACTTATCTTCCCATTTTCCTTTGTCCCACTTAGACCTGATTGGTCTATATCTGGGTTCACCCCGTTTCACCTCCATACCCTTTCCAGGGTTTCCACCAATCAGGTAGTGCTACTGCTGTTCCAGTCCTCCTTCCATGAGTTTCTCCCAACTTCCCGGAACCTGGTAGTAGTTGTATTTAAACCACTTATGCATGTCCCTGTACACTAGTTTTAGTGTAACTGGAATACCACACAAGTGACCTATCACCCAGTTCATCTGTGCATAGTCCAGCGGAATCTCTTGACCCCTCTGTCTTCCATCTGTGCATAGTCCAGCAGAACCCCTTGACCCCTCTGTCTTCCATCTGTGTATAGTCCAGTGAAATCCCTCATCCCCTCTGTCTTCCGTCTGTGCATAGTCCAGCAGAATCCCTCCATCCTCGAGCGTGTATAAATGGTCACGACCTACTCCTGACAGGACTAGGTGTAACAGTTGGCAGTGCAGGAGTGGAGGAATTTGGGGGGTGTAGGATTGTTGAGGAAGTTGAGGACAAAGGGGTCCCTCTCAGAAGATTGCATGATCACCTCATTAGTGGCATAGTCTAGGAGGTTGATGAAGAGGTTGGGCAGAAGGAGGGTAATGTCTTGATTGTCCAAATCCAGAGGTGAGTGATCCAGTTGGTGGGACAGCACATCAGGGGTGGTGAGGATTTTCCCAGGGACATGGGTCATGCATAGGTCATAGTCTGACAAGTCAAGTAACCAGTGGGCTTGGTGGAAGTTAAGCTATTGGGGTTGCTTAAAATACAACAGGTTTTGGTGGTCAGTGAAGACCTGTATGGGGTGGGCTGCACCACGAAGGTAGTGCTTCCAGGACTTGAGGGCATGGATGATGGTGAGGAGCTCCTGGTCAAAGATGTCATAGTTTCATTCAGCTGGCCTGAATGATTGGAAAAGGTAGGAGCATGGGTGCCAGTCACCATTGGTGTCTGGTTGGAGGAGTATTCCACCAGAGGTAGCAGCAGAGGCATCAGTGGCGATGGCAAAGGGTTTGGCAGGGTCTGGCTGTTGGAGGACTGGTTTGGTCTGGAACAAATCCTTAAGGTGTTGGAAGGCCTTCTGGCAGGTGAAGTCCCATGCCCAATGGGCAGTCTTTTTGGTGAGGTCAATGAGGGGTTGGGGGACCTCCAAATAATTGGGAATGAATTTTCAGTAGAAATTAGTGAACCCCAAGAAGGAACAGGTTTCTTTGACCATGGTAGGGACAGGCCACTCCGAGATACCTCCCAGCTTGACTGGGTCCATTGCTACGAATCCGGGCTTAAGTACGACCCCAAGGTAATCGATCTTGGAGGCATCAAAGACACATTTTTCTGGCTTGAGGTGAAGATGTAGCTGATCCATGCATTGGAGGATACACATGGTTTATTCATCATGAGTCTGTTGATCAGGGGAAAATATCAGTAGGTCATCCATGTATATTACTAACCATCCTTCAGTGATTAAATCACTGAAGGAATCATTCATAAATCGCTGGAAGGTGGCAGGGGAGTTGGTTAGCCTGAAGAACATTATGGTCAGCTTGAAGAGCCCTCTGTGGGTGATGAAGGCTGCTTTCCATTCATCCCCTTCTTTAACATGTATATTGTTGTAGCCCCATTGGATGTCAAACTTGGTGAACACCCAGGTGTCCCAGGCTTTGTTGATGAGGTTGGAGATGAGGGGAAGGGGGTAGGCATCACAGACAGTGAATTTATTAAGGTATCAGTAGTCCTGACATGGTCAGAGCTTGCCATCCTTCTCTACAAAGAAGAAGAAGGATGTCTGCTTTGATTGTGACAGGCAAATTTTCCCTGAGGCTAGGTTCTTGTCAAGGAATTTGTTCATGGCTTCCTTTTCCTCCAGGGAGAGATGATAGGTTTTCCTGATCTTTGGGACAAAGGACTCTTTGAGTTCAATGGTGTGGTCATAGGTTCATTGGGGGGGTAGTGCCTTGGACACTTGTTCTGAAAAGACACTGGTGAATTTTCAGTACTGTTCCGGAATCGAGGAGAGGGGTTCTGTAACGAGCCCAAGGAGGAACTCATTAAGGGCGAGGCTAAGCTCTAACCCTAACCCCAAGCGCACGGCATTGGAGGGCCACCCGATGACGCGCTAACCAACGATCTAAGAGAGAGAACCGGGT
>JBBPJV010001244.1:0-10376 GCA_038088915.1 Sutorius aff. eximius
TGACCTAGAACAGTACCTTTGCATCTACGTCGCCAAGAAGCAACACGAGTGGGCTGACTGGCTTAAACTGGCCCAGTTCCAACACAACAATTCCCTCACTGCAGTGACAGGCACCATTCCATTTGCAGTCACAAGGAATTATGCCCCACGTATGGGATTCGAAAATCCCACTTCTTCCCATCAGTTCAGTTCAGACCTGGTCCACTCCCACAAAGAAACTCAAGCAGTGCTTGAAGAAACATGAACTCGCATGGAACATTTGGCCACAGACTCCTGGTCCGAACAGCCCAATTACCAGGTAGGCCAGCAAGTCTGGCTCTCTACCAAAAACCTTTTGCTCCTGTTCCCATCCCTCAAGCTGTCCCCAAAATGACTTGGCCCCTATCCCATTGTCCAAGTCCTCCCCAATGCAGTTGAGCTGTGTGTGCCTGCTTCAATGAAGATTCACCCGGTCATAAATGTGTCCCAGGTCAAACTGTATAACATGCCTCTCAACGGTCAAATGGTAATTCAACCAGATCCCATCGTTGTTACCGAAGATTGCCTTGTTGAATACGAGGTAGACTTCATTGTTGACTCACGACTCAAATGTGGCAAGTTGGAGTATCTCGTCCACTGGAAAGGCTGGGATGAAACAGATTGCACATGGGAATCAGAGAGTCACCTGGAAAATGCCAAAGAGGCTATTTGGGATTTCCATGCCAAGCACACCTCTGCACCACGCCATGTTCATGGCGTTTCTTTGCAGGAATTCCAATCACTATTCCGGCCATATGAAAACTTAACTGTTTCATCTACCGCTTGCTTCTCTTGCCTGGAAGTCGAGACCTAAGGGAGGGGTAGTGTTACAAAACACCCTATTTTTCTGCTAATTTTCCTTATTTTTCTCATTACAATACAATGTTCAACACTAGTTACTATCTGAACACTTGTGACGCACCGGTTACACCTTCGCTTACATAATCACAGGGTCTAGGGCGCATTCCCACGCCACCGCACAGCCACATGGAACTCCTGATCCTGCATCTTAGATTCCAGGGGAGATCTCATCTCTGATCAGATCCTTGATCGTTCCACATCATCTCCCATGCCACGTGAGTCATCCCCTTTGGATTGACAGTTGCTCCTGCCCTTCCCTCCACTATACCCTTAACAGTGCACTCGCTCACACGTCAGACATATGGGTACCTGTCACTCTGTACTTATACAGGCATATATGGCCTATTCTGTATTATTAGCATACAATACTATATTATATAGGTATAATCACATGTATTAGTAGATTTACCTCTCATCTATATAAACCCTGGGTGTAGCAACAACTGGATCCCCAGTCTAGCTCACTTGGGCATATCTGGGATTTACCTCAGGCCTGATTGTGGGACATCTAGTGCTCACTTCTCCTCACCACCTTCGCCTGTGGTACCCATCCCACGTGTTCTCTTACTCGTATAAATGTTGCTGGATGTCATAGCCAGTTCTTTGTTCCACCCTGGCATTGCTCAGTTCCACTCGGCCTTTGATAGGTCTCATTTCAATATCCTTTTCATCAGATCAGGAACTGGCAGGATGATGGAGTTCTGTGGTGTCTGATGATCTTTTCAACCTCGTACTCTTCTTCTCCATTGACTAGTTCTGTGGGATTCCATGTCAGATTTGGATCATGGACTTCTGTCTCCATGTATGATGTGAGAAGAGAAGTGTGGAAGACAGGATGGATCTTCCAGGTACTGGAAATGTGGAGTCTATATGTAATTGGGAACAGTACCTGAGTTATGGTAAAGGGTCCTTCCCTCTTGGGGGTCAGCTTTGGGAAGGTGATGAACCATTTCAAATTCTGGGCTTCCAGCCACACCTTGTCTCCTTTGGCAAATGGATGGAACCTGGAATTGTTCCATGAGGCTGGTTCAACAAGGAGTTTGCCTTCAACATGGATAAGCTTGATGTCAAAGTTGGCTAAGTTGAGGAGCCAATGTGCCTGGTGACAATTGAGATGCCAGGAGTATTTGAAGTAATAGGAGATTTTTGTGATCTGTGAAAACCTGCACTGAGTATGTGGCTGCATGGAGGTAATGCCTCCACTCTTTGAGGGCACAGAGGATGTCAAGGAGTTCACAGTCATAGATGTCATAGTTTCATTCAACATTTTTGAATGACTTAGGGTAATAGGAAATAGGATGCCAATCTCCAATTGATGTCGGTTTGAAGAAGGATGGCTCCAGATGCAAAGGCAGAAGCATTGGAAGCGACTGCAATGTGGCATGAGGGGTCAGGAAGAACAAGGATGGACAAATGAGGTTGGAGTAGTCAGGAATGAAATGATGATAGTAATTGGTGAACTGAAGGAAAGAACAGAGTTGGATCAAGGTTTGTGGGGCTGGCCACTTTTTGATTCCATCAAGTTTAATTGGATCCATTGCAAGTTCTCCTTCACAGAATCCAATTCTTGCATCTACTGCAGTACTTATTTGGTCCATTCTTCATGGACCCATTCATCAGAGGAGAAGAGGAGGAGATTGTCCATGTAGATGATGAGCCATCCTTCTGCAATCATGTCTTGAAATGAGTTGTTCATGAATCTCTGGAACATGGTGGGCAAGTTAGTGAGTCCAAAGAACATGACAGCAGGCTCAAAGAGGCCCTGATGAGTATTGAACACTGCCTTCCACAGGTGGCCATCCTTGATCCTGACATTATTGTACCCCCATTGGACATCAAACTTCATATACATGTTGGATCCCTTGAGCTTGTCAATGAGGGATGAAATCAATGGAAGAGAGTAACCATCCCATATAGTGTGCTGCTTCACATATTAGTAATCTTGACAAGGTTGGAGTTTGCCATCTTTCTTTTGTATGAAGAAAAATGGTGACACTTGTTCTGACTGGGAAGGGCAAATCTTGCCCAGCATTAGGTTCTCTTCAGGGAATTCATCCAAGGCCTTCTCTTGAGCTGGATTCAATTGATACGATGTGGATATCTTAGCCTTGAAATCAGGGTGAGGATTAATTTTGTGGTCATATGGTCTAGATGGTGGTACATGGTCACATGATTCCTTGCTAAATACATCAGTGTAGTTGGAGAATGTGGGAGGTAAAACAGTGAGAGTTTTCTGGGTCAATGCATCAGCTGCTAGTTGAGTGGATGTGTGGTCATGGCTGCTGTAAAACACAAAAAATAGCTTCAGAGTGAAGCTAGAGAAAGAAATGGGGGCAATATGTTTGTCCCAGAGAGTCACTAACACAAAGGAATGGCCAGAAATAAGAAAAAGAGAGACTGGAAGTGTACCACTGGTGTGACTAATTCCTAATGCCTTCTTCAAGCTAGGAAACTCAGACCTGGACTCAGGATGAGCTTCCAGGCTTCCAGGAAGCAAGACAGGTGGTGGATCAGGCAGATTGACTTTGGCCAGGCATACAAAAGAGTGCAGAAAAGTGAAAACTGGATTGCTGTGCTAACTACATGCCTATATAGCAAAATGACATCCAGGCAATAGCTAAGCACACCAGAAAGCATGAAACAATATCCAAGATAGGTAAACTACAAACCTGGACCCAAAATAATGAAATCTGACCATACTGCATGAAACCGGACTCAAAAGAGGTCATTTCGGACTGGAAACTCACCGGGAAACCACCGGAAAGTGGTTCTGGCAGAAAAACCAGACAACCCAGGCTTGCAAGGTATCATTTCAGCCGGAAAGGAGCCGGAAAAGGAGCTGGAAAGCTCTGGAAGCATTGGGGTGAGTGCAGGTCCATTGAAAGTGCTGTAAATGCAAGATACACATGCTGTTATGATTTCTTTCCATCCTTACCTTACCAGTCTCTTTCCATTCCTACCTGGGCTGGTTGTAACACATGCAGGGAACATTAGTTCCCTACACCACCATGGTAGTAGTTCAGAGGTAACACCCCTCTTTGGTGGATATCCATCCACAATTAAGGGCAAACTGCCAGGTATCCTTCTGCCACATCCATGGTGTCCATTCATTGAATAAATTGAAGAGATGGTGGTCTGTCTCCATGCAGTGCACCACATGCTTAATTGACCAAGAGAGTTTCAGCACTTTGGGTCATTTGTAAAGGCCATTGTGGCATTTGGGTCTCTTTTGTAGAGTTGGTGTAATCCTTTAAACTGATCCTTGTCTTCATCAATCTCTAGTGTCCATTTCTTCCAATCGATGTGAGAATTGGCAGCCAACAGTCATGGGTTTTCTAAAATAAGAGTTTGGGAGCTGCAATTGATGACATAGAAGGTTTGTTGCATGGCAACCCCATCAATATTAAGGAAGAGGTCGGTCTTGTAGTGCATCTCCCTAGATTTGTTGATGGTCCTGTCCACATTACTGACCAGAAATGATTTGTCAAGTTTCATAAGTTTTAGGGAGTGTTTCTTGGCAAACTCCCAATCAAGACAGTTGATGTCAGCTCCAGAGTCTATCAGAACATGGGTGTCAACAGTTTTCAAGGCATGATCTGGTTGAATAATCTGCACCAGGATATGGATAGATTTCTTCTTGATAGATACAATCAGAGAGCAAGAAAGGGAGGAGACTCATGTTGATCAAGGCCTTTCTTCTAAAAACCTGCTTCCACCTACATGCACCCTATGGTTTCTTCTTCTTCCTCATTTTCTACCTCCTTGAGACCAGGAATGGAGTCTTCTTCTGCCACTTTTTGTATCCTGGGTGGAATAGGCAGTAGTGGCTTTTGTGTCTGGGGTCATTCCAGGAACACCATCCTACACTTGTCAATGGTATGTCCTGGTTTTCAGCATCAGAAACACAACCTCCCTCAGACACATCAAGCTTTCTCCTCTGGGGTAAGTTGTCCTACTTTGACTATGTCTACTTCTATGGCAGTAGGGTTTTTAGGAGTAGGAGCAGGAGTGTGGGGTGTGCATGGAACATAGTGTGGGAGGTGGACCATTTGTCACTTCTTAGTAGTCTGAGCTTGATCTCAGCAAGTTTGAATGGACAATGCCTTTTTCTACCAGTCCAAGTAGGGATGGCTTCTAGTCCCATCACTTTCTCCATTAGTATCAATAGAATTCCCATTTGATAGTACAAGATGAGCATCAATTCCTGAGTTACTCCAGCAATGGCCACCTTTGCCTGGAAGTCTGCATTGTACATTAGAAGAGCAGATGTTATGAATTTATGACATTTTCTCCATTTTATCTGAGCATGTTATGATCACTTTACAAATTAGCCCCTATCTTGAGATTCCTATGTCAAGACATCCTCCTTGAGACCCCTCTTCAAGACAACAGTCACTCATCACAATCATCAGGAATATATATCACTGTTGTCATGACAATCACCATCAGCTGCCATGACTACACCCTGTTATGTCACTGTCATGTCAATGTTCACATGAAATGCATACCACTCTTCCAATTGATGTGATCATGTAGCCACCTGTCAAGTGCCTGCTGTCATCTCCTGAAATAAGCCTAAGGAGGAACTCATTGGGCAAGATGAACCTCTAACCCTAACTCCAAGTGCATGGCATTGAAAAGTTATCCTGATGACATGCTAATGACTGACTAAGAAAGAGAGAACTGACTATGATGTCCAGCAACATTGTATGATGATGAGAAGGAATGAACAGTCAAGTATGAACTATCAGCACTGGAGGGGAAGCATAGAGCAGCTGTGGCCGCTCCCCCTTAGACCCAGATAATATCCAGGTTGACAAGACTGGAGGAAATCAGCCTTGTCACACCTGACCCTTTATATATGTGGCCTGTGCACAGATCATGCTGCACCAGTACCCCATATAGTAATACAAGGTAAAGAATGAGGTGACATAAGGGGCTATATTATGACATAAGATCTAGACCTGATGACATCATAAGTATGTAAGAGTCCAGACTACTCTATGAATTGTTACGATATGTATTTAATTTTTCTAACCCTCAACTCGTACACTCGTATAGCTGCTCTTTTTCTCTTTATTTTGTCACACCAGGTCACGTGACTTTCCCCCTATCTTTCTTTTCTCACAATCATGTGACTAGGGCCTGGACTCCATGACGTCAGATCATGTGACTGGTCTAGACCCATGATGTCATAGATAAGAGCCCTTTATACTATTGGCTGTACCTTTCTTTATCTATCGTACCATGTCCCACGATATATTAGTCATGTATTAGTAATAGTCTTGGCACATGTATATATACCTGAGTGATACTACGACTGTCCCCCAGTCTAGTTCACTTGGGCATTATCTGGAGTTATCTCTGGGCCTAAGCGGAATACCTAGCCTCCTCCTTATCCCTGCCCATGGTCATTGTATCACGTGTTCCCTTTCCCTCCTCTCTTCTATTCATCATAAAACGTTGCTGGGCGTCAGAGCCAATTCTATTGTGGTTTCACCTCGTCGGCTTCAGGCCTAGTAGATTAGCTTCGTTTCATGAATACATATGGTCACATGACTAGATCACATGCCAGGGATGAGGGAAGGTAATCACATGACAGGATCAGATGCAGACCAATCACATGAGCTATGGTACAGGAAATATGCTAAGTCCAATGCATGAGTCCATACTAGTACTAGGCTAACCCTAGACTAGGGGTAAGAGTTTGAAAAGTTAGATTAAAGGGAATGATATCATAACATCTCCTGGATGATTGCCTAGCAACCACAGGTGCCTGACCAATCACCTTACATTGGAAATATTTCATCTGCTGCAAGGTCATAACACTTGGGTAACAGTGTGGAGATACACACACAGGTTAGGCATGAGTGAGGATGGATGGAAGAATTCTAGATGTGGCCCTGACCATGGGAGCATAAGGATGCTGGTGTGCTGATATGCCCTAGAGGATATTCTAGATATCCCACTTGCTATGGCCTGGTTTTTAGATCCCAGATAATATTCAAGTGAGCTAGACTGGGGAATCCAGTCTGCTGCATGTTGGGTTTATATAGACCTCTAGCTATGACATGACTAATGCTATTGCTATACTAGTGAAACAATAGTATTATGGCAACTATGACAGGTGTCTACCTGAGACATCACCAATGACAGTGGGCATTGACAGCTATCAGTGCATTACCACCTCATGTCACTCATGGATTGGTTTGGCACCTATTGGGTGTTTAGCAAGCACTACTATGGATGGTCATGTATGGTTGGGGCTGCTTGAGTTCCACCTCAGTGCTTAGGCCTCATTTTCCTGGTCTTGTCTCAATAGAGATATAGTCACCTCCCTTGGCTTTGATCCAGGTTGTCACTAGCCAAGACAGGGCATTGGTGACAATATTGTGATGCTTGAAGGTAGTGCAAAACTCAGCTATGAAGTGATCAAAAGTTCCTAGGTCTAAGGTAGTGCCTGACAGAGCCTTAGTGTGGAAGGTATGTGCCCATATGAGGGCAAAGCCAGACTTCATGTATGAGAGGATGAAGCCAATTTGTTTGGCATGGTTATTGTATATTTTGGTGTTGATGGCCAAGTATATCCAGACTTCATCAATTCATGGCTTAGCCTTGGTGTAGTCTTCATCAAAGGCAGATGGGGATGAGATGCAAAGTTCTACAGGTTTGTCAGATATAGTACCTGAAGAGCAAGTAGAGTTGGCTGTGATGGGTGGTAGAGGAGGTCAAGATAATGACAAAGGGTACAGAGTGAGGGTAGATGAGGATGGCTGATTCTTAGGGGGTTTCTGCCACAAAGGTGGAGTGATAGGATACTCAGTGGCTTCAGATAATGACAAGGACCAAGCCAATGCTTCGATTACAAGAGCAAGGCAAGACTCTTCAATCTCAGAGGTAGGGCATTTTTTGGCAGCAGTGGAGGGCCTTGAGAGCAAGGTGACAGGAGATGACTCCAGAGATAATACAGGTGACAACAGATGAGATGGGGCTGGCAATTGCCAGCTAGACCTGAAGTATGAGTAATGAGGAGGAATGGTGACAGCTTACACAAAGGTAGCTATCCAAGTACACACTAGTTCTATTGTTATGGCTGTTCCAAGTAGGACCAGATGTAGCTCTTGAATGACCACCTATGACAAGAAGAGGTGGGTCTTGAAGATGAAGGATGAAGAGTTGCCTAATGTGCAGCAACAAGGCACATGCAACAAAGGGGAACTACCACTCAACAGGGGGTAGATGCCTGGCAAGAACAAGTGACAAGAATGGCAAGAGATGTCCAAGAAACCTTTCTTCTACAAAGGGGGTTAGACTTCTTGAGGGCACTGCATCCCTACTCTAGTGAGGCATTAAGTCCTCATTGGTCAGAAGCTAGTCTCAACAAGATCACACAAGCATGAAGCCTGTAACAGGTTATAATTTTTGCAATTAGCCTAACACTACGGATTGGCCTAGTGCCACTATGCAAGTCCTGTACTAACAGGCACTCAATGGACTTAGTTGTGAGTGAGTCTCACACTTTATCTTATCTTATTGATTCTCTCTATTATTATTTTCTCTATTTTCTTTTAAGATATATTCAATCTCCAGATCCAATCTCTGGATTATCTCAGGATCTGCCCAGGATCTTGGATTCTGTGCATACATGGCCTTCTTCTAATTTTCATGCTATATATGGCTATGTCACCTCACATATTTAATTACCACATGCACTGCCTTGTTATAGTCTAGCCCCTTACATCACCACCTTCTCCTATGTACTTGTACCCTTATTTAGTATTTGGGGTACTGGCACAACATGGTCTGTGCACAGGCCCTTTGCATATATAAAGGGCATGGTGAGATGGACTGGATTCTCTCCAGTCTTGTCAACCTGTGCATTACTTGAGTCTAAGGGGGAGCAGCTTTAGCTGCTATTAGGCTTCCCTTTCAGTGCTAAGTGCTCATACAGACTAGCCTTTTGTTCCTCATTGTCATACACCATTGCTGGGCATCATAGCCAGTTCTTCTCATTATCGATCGTCATTAGCATGTCATCAGGTGGCTCTCCAATGCCATGCACTTGGGATTAGGGTTAGAGGTTTGCCTCACCCTTAATGAGTTCCTCCTTGGGCTCGTTACACAAACCATCTCTCACAATATATTAGTCATGTATTAGTAATAGTCTTGACAAGTGTATATATACCCTGGATGTAGCTATGACTGTCCCCCAGTCTAGCTCACTTGGGTATTACCTGGGACTTAGTCTTAGGCTCAGTGTGGGATATCTAGTACTACTCTCCTCTCCTGCCCATGGTAACCATTTCATGTGTTTCCTATTATTTCTCTCACCATAAAATGTTGCACAATGTCATACATGTTCTGTCTAGGAGTTCCACCTTGGACACTTAGGCCTTTTTCTTAGTCTCATTTCACTTAAGCTAGACTCCTTACAGGATTGAACTTGCACCTGGACTCCAGGGTTTAGGAGAAGTACATACACTGCTAGAAGGGCATTGGGCATACAACCAATAAACAGTAGTCATACAGTTGTCTGCTGTTCAAATAAGCATAATGTTGCTCTTCCCATAGTGCATAGGGGCCCCTCCATCAGATAGCTGCAAGCATCTTGTGTGATTGGTGTGTAGGTGCTAAAAAGCCTACTCCAACCCAGTTCCCTCCCACGTCAGAAGTGACAATAAAACACTGACTTCTACTGTAGGGTTTTCTGCCCTAGCTTGTCAACTGTCTCTCCACAGCTGCCCCCAGAGACCTTAGTTTTTGTTACAGTTTTATACCCCCCCACATGAAATGACCCCTCAAGACATGTAACCTTGAAGCATTCCTTTGCATCATTGCTTGCACTGGTGGCAACCCAGTTCAAGTCTTTGCCAATGATTGGCTACAAGACATTGCCTGGAAAAAGAAGATACACCCTCATGATCGAGTAGTACTTGCAACAAAGACCACCTGTTCTCTCTGCCCATCCAATACACTCTGTTCTTCTTATTGCTGCCCTTGCACCATATACTTCTATAGATAAACAATGGATACTTCATGGGAAGATATCAAGGACGAGATTGATAAGATCTTCATTGCAATCAAGGCAGAAGATGTAATGAGCCCAAGGAGGAACTCATTAAGGGCAAGGCAAACCTCTAACCCTAACCCCAAGCACACAGCATTGGAGGGCCACCTGATGATGCGCTAACAATGACTGTAAAAGAGAAGAACCGGCTATGATGCCCAGCAATGATGTAGACAATGAGGAAGAGAATGGACAGTTGAGTATGAGCCTCAGCATTGGAGGGGAAGCATAGAGCAGCTGAGGCCACTCCCCCTTAGACCCAGGTAATGCACAGGTTGACAAGACTGAAGGAAATCCAGTCCATCTCACCATGCCCTTTATATATGCAAAGGGCCTGTGCACAGACCATGCTGTGCTGGTATCCCATATAGTAATACAAGGTAAGGAATGAGGTGATGTAAGGGGCTAGACTATGACATTGTGGTCTAGA
>JBBPJV010001245.1:0-10355 GCA_038088915.1 Sutorius aff. eximius
AGGGTGTGATGACAAGGCCGCCCGCCGCTGCGCCAGGCCTCGTGCCACTGCTGAGGTCCGCCCAACCCCGCTCCACTCCCTGGCCTGACCCCGCTGGCCCACCGGACCGCTATGACATTGCCGAGGCGAGGTAAACAATCGGTAGACGACTAGGACGCACGCCGCAGATTTAGGTTCCATTTAGGTCGATTTCTTCGCGTACTGACTGGCCGCGTAGGAACGTACAGCATTCGACCGCATGATGGAAATCGATGTAGTCAATGTATCCCATTCTTCGTAGCTACAATGACAATCCCAGAATTACAGGAACCTGCAATCCTGTATCTCCCAGATACTGACTAGCAAGATTACATTAAGACCCCTATAGGACAATGTATGTCCCTTTTGACTGGTTCTTCAGCTTGACAAGGATTATAAACTTACAAGAGCTTGCGACCGCTGGTTTTGCAAGTCAAAATCTGGCCTATGTACATTCTTAATAGAACTTACCATATAAGGGGTTTATAAGGGGTCTGGCAGGGTTTAGGCGTTCATGAAGGGTGCGTGATGACGGGTCAATATCCAAAGTATTATGAGCGCATCCTTGATATCAACTTGGCAAACAAGAAACAACAACCGAATTGCTCGAGTGCTCCCCAAAACACTTAAGAGGACTAGTTGCTATGTACCTTCTATTGAGAGTCGCCCCTTTAATGGCCCGCTGCAGATAGGGGACAAGTTCGCGGGCCATTTTTCAAAGAATCCCTGTAGCCAAAGCTTAATCTGGATGACCCACACAACACAGTTTGCGGAATTGTGCAAACTGTGTTCAAGTGCCAGCCTTTAGATACGTTGTTCCTGAACTCGCCTCTCGGTCCGATTGCATACCTCATTAAACCATCCCTAGGTATCACCCCAGACACTGCCAATTACCTTCGTTGCACTGCCCTATTGTTTCGGATCTCACTGCGTTCATCCTTGCTCAATCTGTCTTTAGCTAAACTCCCTCGCAATCGTCCTGGTGAGCTGTCGTAACCTAGCGTCTCCTTTTCGCGTCGTGGCTGTTCACCATCACGATAGCGTCTGTACATGTGTCGGCATCCCCCGTCCCTCCCTGCCCTCATGGTGAACAAGTGGTGATCGTGTACACTTTTGCTCAGTGCAGTAAACATTGAATCACCGCATGATCGTACCAGAGAATGCGAGGCTGAAAGAAACCTCGCGAGTTGGAAATACATAATACTTCCAAACGGTCACGCAGCACTTAAATCATCCGATCTCTGGATCATGGTCTTTTAATCTAGCCTGAGATTGCGGTGCGTATGCTCACTTGGCATTCGAATGCAGAAGGCAATTCATAGGGTGATTGTCAACGTGCTAGCCCCTGGCGCCATCATGCTTTGGATCTCCCATCAATTCTCTCGCGGCACGCACTTTGGCGATGCATCGGTCAGGTACAACTACGCTTGTCCTGGTAGCTGTACGGGCGGTGTTTCCCATGACTTCACATTGCACAGGAACGGCTCTTGCTCCCCCCAGTCGTTCCCCCGTTCCGTCCTTGAGTCGTGTCCACACTGCCTCTTGAGTTCACACGCGGGCCATGATAAATTGTTCAGTAGTGGGCCCCTCTCATTCATTTCCTCAGTCCCTCTAATTGTACCCCCTTCAAACCACTCGTGAGTGGGTAATTTTCCAATGACGAGTCGTTACGAACGGTGAAACCAATCGTCCTCCCATCGCAGATAGAATGCATTTCACGCGAACCATGTTCATACTTTGTTGGTTTTGCGCACTGGCGCCCGCTGCTCCATGGAACGGAGGACAGGAGGGCTGTGCCAACGGCAATGGGGGTGAGAATTACGAGCGGGGTGTCGACATCCGTATCGGTGAGCCACCTATCCTCAGTTGTACGACGACATTGCCAACATCCCTTACTTCTCGTTGGCGACAAGACGGAGACTGCGCATAGAGCATAGAGGGGACCCGAGTGGCGGACAGCCGCTTCTACATAGTGTGTAGCGGAACGTCCAACTCGTTACTCGAATAGTTGTCCTGCCAAGGCTTTCTTGGAGTTATGATATTTAAAGTTAATACCCGCATTTTCTACGAGGATCGCTGGCTGTACTGCTACGAGCGCTGCGCACGACCTAATTAAAGCAACTTTAGAACATGTCGATCACGTTGGACGTGCCCATAGTATCAGTGTCGATGGGCTACGCTCAGGCCCCTCGCAAGTTACCTGTATGGAAAGAGTGTTCCGACCGGAGGATCATATTACGATTCACGACCGGACTGCCTTGCGTTGCTCACGATCGACGCTGGCAAGGAAATGAAATTGCCGTCGCCGATAGTTTTGCCACCTTTCCCCCTCTAGGACAGCGGTCGCAATATTGGTATAGTTCGCATAACTTGGGCGTGTCCTTGGCAGAGCATAGCCCTCGGTCTATTTGGGCCATGCATCGCGAGGAAAAATAGAACCACTCGAGCAGTGTCCGAAGCCTTTCTGAATCAACAAAAGGTATGCCAACGATCTGTGGTCTGCTGTACTCGCCAACTCTGCCTGGGGTTTGGGATTCATCCACCACGCCACATGTAACAGTCCACCATACACTTGAAGCGGACAATAGCCTAGGTTCTGTCTAGGCACAGAACTCTCCTAATTCCATATCACAGATAAAAGCGATGTCAGGGGGCGACCGGCCAACGGTTGAGATTCGGTCCCTCACCGATAGTCGCATCAGCTTCCATATCATTGCGACATGTAAGTCTCCCAGATCCCAGGCCCGCCGGCACAGCGACGCTCAGTGCAGAAAGCCAGAACCCCACGAGGAAGAGCTGCATGAAGTGCATTCTATCTGGGTAATGTAAAGATGATCAGGTTTCGTCCTTTGCAGCAAACGGAAGGCCACTGGAACCCACCGATTGGTTCTAAAGAGCAATGCCAGGTGCACAGTAGCTTTACTGGGAGAGGGATTCACTCGCCTGCCGCATGCTGGTCATTTATCATAATCCGTGTGGGAAACGAGAGGTGTGTGTCCCGGGAGCTAGGCGGCGTAAAGTACGACATACGGTGACCGAAGAACATTTTGCTATTGGGTTCGGTGAAACCAGAGTCAATGCACCGTTCTTGAACCAATCGCCTCGCGAAGAAGCAGGTCGGTATATAGCAGAAAAGGTTAAATTGACTCCCAGAGGGTGAAAGGTCGGCTCCACAACTGAGGCGAGGTATGATTCCTACCAGTTGGCTCGTGGAAGCAACTTGTGGTTATTGTGACCCCGAATTCATGAAACTCTTCCCGCCGAAATAACTTGGTACAACAGCTAGGCGGCTTCGAATTATTGTGATTCCTGATTCTCATGGGATTCATTCTATTCGTCTCCCTTATGACTGGGCCAGGGATCAGGAGGAGACGGAATAGCAGACGGTAGAGCCAAGGAGCCGTGTAGGGTAGGCTTGTGTAGGCCGGGGTGTAGCCAGTCCGATCGCACATGCACGGTTAGGCGTCCTATCCACTGTAGGACGTTTCTGTAAATATTCCGACATAAGCGGAGTTGACCGTACTACTAATTTGTGGATGCAAGCGGGACGGTTCGCCATGCCCATGACCCACCAGTGGTTGCGGGTGCTGGTGAGGGCTTGAGCCCCTCCGCTAATAAATATCCATACTCGACCCGATCCTGTGGAAAGGAAGGACTGGGACCGGGCAATGTGGCGTACCGAATTGTAGCGCATTATGTGATGCACGCGCTCATATAATCGGCCAAAGATCGCCCAGCGCCTGTTGGGTACTGAGCCGCGGGTTCAACCAACATGCCCCAGGCCCGGTGGCGTCGGAAATAGGAATACTATGATAGAAGTTTACAGCGGCTTGGATTACGGGCAGAGAGCCTAAACATGTGAGTGCGACCGGAAATACTGCGATAAGAAACACATACTCTTGAACATTTTTGTAGGTCTCGTGTGTCTCGTGAGGAGCGGAGGGTCCAGGAGATGATTTATTACTGTATCGCCATTATCATTGTTCGAATGAATGCTTTCTGCTTTGGCTCAGCCAAGTGCGCGGGCCCCTTGATATGATTATATACACGTACCCAGCATCCCTCCTCGGATGAAGAAATCGTGAGACCACAAGGTGGGAGGAAGGGGATAGATTCATGTAAGAAGCGGCGAGGCACGTTGTGCAGTCGCATTCTATCCCTTCCAAGACAAGAACTTCACCCCCACAAAATCCTTTTCATTTTCACTTTCATTAAACCGATTCCAGGAGAAAGCACCATTCAATATCCTTGTGTTGCGAACCAAAATTGTGCGACGAGAGGATGGAGGCTGCAATGCGGGTAGTTCCCATCTCTCACTGGACTCGAGCGCCTGGCTGCGCGGAGGATGCCAACGTGCGTCCAACGAAGAGGCCGACTCGCTGTTGTGACCCTGAAAGAGGGTCGCTTAGCTTCGAGATCGAGAGAAGGTGGAGATGGAGAACGATACCCGTATTCATTCTATTCGTGCTTGCATGTCTTGCTTCGTGCACTTGACTACGGCGCCAGCCTTCACTTACGTTTTCAGTGCCAATCCAGCGCGCAAAGCTAACTTTGGTTTCAGCAACTTCGTGTCGAGGTTATTGACGACTTCGATGTATCGACCAAACCGGCGTGCTCTTCACCATTGAAGACGTTGTGGACAACCGCCTTGACCACAGTATGAGACGGGGACGTTGAAGGAAGCAGTACAGAGCGCGTAGAATGGCGGTCATCGCGGCTGTTCGCTCAACCAAAGATGTTTCCCTCAGGACGGGACTGATAAGAAACCTGGCCGGGAACCAGGAGAGGTTGAGCGCGTTCGCATACAATTGGATATCGCGTCCACTTCACAAAGGATGATATCTCTTTGCTCGCCTGGACGTAAAAAAAAAACCCACAGACACGCAGACACTGGGCCGCTGACAACTCTGACACACCCTGCAGCCTAATACTAGGCCTTGGACGGGAGTCAGAGACCCATGCGCGTGTGCAAGGCGCGTCGAATCACAACCCCCACAGGCATCGGATTCACAGCACCGAGGCTATTCTGCGCGTGACGCCATCAAACGACGATGAGAGATGAGGCAGTGCAGCAACCCACGGCTATCACTGTCGTTCGTTCCTGGCTGGGTTCAAAACCTGTATTGATCAGGCCTCCTGGACGCCGCACGCCCGAATAATTTTCTCTGCAGGGATGGATCATGAACGACGAGGTTTGTTTGTCCACCACCAATGAGACAGGTGTTTATATCACAGGACGAGCCGGAACAAAACTGTATCAATAGAGATCAACGTCTGTCCAGACGACGAAAATATCCCTGGGGCGGCCTTGAGGCGCGGAAGTACATAAAGTCGTGGCCGTGGGGGGTTGGCACTTGTATGTGTGGCCAGTGGTACTAAACAAGTAGCACAACCGCAAAATCGGATCTTTCATAGAAGTCCCGTGCGGTGTACATCACGACTTATTCTGGACATTGAAAAGACAAGGGGCCGAGAAGGGGGGGCTCACTTTGATCTTGAGGTGAATAGTAAGCACGTCTCTAACTAGTACGCAGCGACGCTCAAGGCACCCCATCGCTCTTTTTCAACGTGTCGTCTTACCTCGCCATCTGCCGAACAATTTTCGAGATTCGTCAGCATACGAGCGTTGCGCAACCATGATCTTCGTGGCCACTGGCAAGGCATCGGCACCGGGTTCGGTCAGCCGAACCATTGTTGGTAAAAACGCGATCCCGTTCACACACGTGAACCCCGGGGCCGTGAAAGTGGGACACGAACGCGTCAGAGACTGTACAGAATCCAGCGACGTACACGAGCGCCGAGCAACGACGGTGGCGCATGCGGCGACGACTTTCGTACTTGTCTCGCGCATGGGGACACGCACGCTTTCCTGGCTTTCTCATACCACCGGGCACTTGTCGCGAGGACATCGATCTTGTGTGTGATTCGTTCTTGGGTCATGGGCGCTCCTAGCTCCACGGGGGGCTGTCGTCGCCGACTGTATGATACATCGAGGTCAACACGGACGTGTTCTGTATTGCCGATACCACGATAGATTGAAATACGTCTCGCATTCATCCCGAATATAAGCCCGTCTGCGTATGATTGACAGACCATTCACCTTACGCATGAGTGCACCTATTGAGGACTGCGACCGGCGCGAGGAATCCATTCAGAACCCACCTACCCCAGATTTTCTAGCAAAGACAGATGCAGAGAGGTGACCGAGTCGAGCGAGGATGATACGAGGACGAGGGAATGCGGTTATCGACCGGAGAAGAAACGGAGACCGTACACGTTTACCAGACCAGTTGACAGAGTACGATTCGGCGGAAAACTAAAACGGCCGGTTGTGCACGTTCAGCCAATGCCCACTTCAATGAACGACACGCGACCAGACCACCGCCGAGGGAAATGAAACGCAACAAGGTGAAAACTGATAAGCTGTACCACGAGGCGCCACTATCCATGCGTGTGTCGTGGACGCGCGACAATAGGGCAAGTTTGAGCGTGCGACGACGAGTCCAGAAAGGGACGACGGACGAACGTGTGTTTGCGTTGCGAGTATCGAGCCCATGAGCCGAGATACGTGCTGAAAGGGGATGCGAAGCAGACAAGTGCTCCCCATGATGGCAATAGGGCGTTATTCCCGCCTATCTGGTCGTTTGGGTGGGCCATGTCCGAGGGTGGACGCGGTGCCATCGTGATGATAGGTTGGGATACCCAATGGAAACGGTGGATGGTGAACGTTGACGGTCTATGAGCGGGGGAACTTTTGAACGAGGAACGAGACACGGTGGGGTACATGAGTGTCGGAGATACGTGGGATCCAAGACCGGTTTGGATCGTCAGGTGTGTCAAACCTAAAGCAAAAATGGCTCGATGGAGGGGAGAGAAAACTGCCGGTTTACACGTTCGTGGATCCATCGCCTTGTACGATAGTAGTGCCCACTTGGCGAAATAGTGTTGGAAACAGCAAAATGGGAACAATAGAGAGTGACGAACGAAAGCGGACACTCCAGCATTGAATTGGTTAGTGCTACAATGCGATAAGGCGGAACGACCGAGGGCTCTGTATCCTTCATCTCAGGTCTCTCGTAAAGAGAACGCGATTGGACCACCAATCCAAAGTTGCGTTCGAGCACGGTGTGCCAACTGGCTTCTGTAAACAAGGACGTGAACACGACGGTTAGGCACAATCCATGTCATGGATGCCCCTGGATGAAAACCAAACCCAAGATATCTGGCCCAGAGGGAATTTGTGTGGCGTTGGCAGCTGTACAGAACTTGAACACGGTCATGATCACGAATGACTGTGCGAACACATGGAACTTGGACTCTTGCCGTATCCGAAACGAGAGGTGGCAGCCACTGTTCGGAAGAATGGAAACTACGAAACGCCGTACGTGCTCGCTTGCCCAGCTCAATCGAGTCGCGTTCTAGCTTGTCGTAACGCATCGACTGGGTTGGCACGATGAGCTGCAGCGTTTCAGCCAGGTAGGTGCTACCTCACCTCGCCACACAGACACGACGTCGGTCGTGGACATGCAGCTCGCACAGGACGAATCGAAGAGACAATCGACCAGTCGTGTCGTGTCGTGCAGCCTCGCCACGTCGACATGCAAACGAAGATTGCCAAGAACCGAATACGGCACGATGCGATAGAAGACCACTCGCATTCCACGTCGATCGAACGACCCCGCGGCCACGCGACAGAACCCGCACCCGGCATTGGTCCAACCCGGAGGTGGGCGTAAACCTCGTCATCCCCCGAGTTTGGAAGCATAGACCGCGGGTCGTATTTCGGATACGCGGTGGGGTACGTCAGTGGTAGTTTGGACGGACGTGTCGTATTACGTCTCTGCTTGCCACTAGGGTATTTATACCGGGACCGGGTCGAACCCGGGTCCTTACTTTATTCGGGACAAGGAAGGATGGCTCCCACTCCATTCGTCGTGTTTGGATATGGATCGCTTATCTTCAAGGTGGGTCCGCTTCGTGGGCGTGGGTATGGGCGTGCTGAACGAGGGCTCGCATGATAGCCTCCCCCACATGTTGTATCGCAGGGTGAGTGCAGGTCGTTTGCCTCCGTTGTGCGCATCCAACCCGCCTAGTCCCTGGTTACCTAAAGGGGTTCGTCCGTCGATTTGCCTTGAAATCGTTTGACCACCGGGGTACGCCAGAGGTAGGTCCCATGTGTTGGGACTCGGCGATGACTGACGCGTGCTTAAGAAACCGGGACGCGTGGTGACGATTATTCACAAGGAAGACTGGGACCCGGTATCTGTGCGTCGTGTCCCAGGACACACGCATTCACTCATGCGCCCGATTTGCCATCCGACAGGATCCGATGCCTGCCGAGGACATTGTATGGGGTGAGTGATTCCGCCTGCGTGTGAGACATGGCCATGATGGCGGAACAGGAGTAGCGTTTACGATAGACCCAGCGCACGCCGCCCAAGTACGTGCTTACCTAGGTGTGTGCGCCCTCTGCGTTCTCGATTTCCAACCAACGACGCTTCGTCGTAGACAATCGAGAGACGGTATGTCTTTACTCGTCTCGCGTGTCAATCTCATGACGCGGTGCCAGGACTATGCCGTGGAAACGCTGGACGTGTATACCATTGAGGGTGGCATGGAAAAAGTCGCGATACATGGCGCATCTGTACGTACCAGTGCCTCGAGATGGACAGGCTGGTAACATGGACTCGCAGTGCTACATCAGTCGGCCAGACCATCCCTCATTTGGTACACCCGTTCAGAGTCGAGTCGACACCTTGCTGACACTGCGCAGTTCATTCTGAACCTCTTGATGCACTTGCGGTGCACATCTGGCACTCGGTCGGTTTCTCGGGTCGTAACAAGGTCCTTGTCCTCTTGGCCGACAAGAATGTGATGGTGATACTTGCACAGGACTACTTGTACCAGCTTGCAGAGAGCATGCGTAAACTGGCACCGGCATCCTATGACACCCACCTGTTTACTCTCGAGGTTGGTTCAAAGGAATAATCCATTGCAACACCTAACTTGTACACAGAACAAAATCAGACAACTCGATAGGGAATGTGGCGATGGCGTCCTGTGCTACTAAAAAACATGTAATAAATAGTTGGCCAAACAAGACCTTTTTTTTTTTCCAAAAATTGCTGAGAGCCGAAGCTGACAGACGGATTCGGATGTGTAATTTGCAATCAGCAAAAGACTGTGCCTCGGTAAAGACCTCACTGGCGACAGTACATGCCCGAGCACAAGAGATGAAGAACTAGATTCCTGTTCGGTCGTGTTTATATATACTCACTTGATCACGCGCACGGACCATGTACACCTATGTGGTAATTCCTATTTCGAATCGCTCGCACGTGACCCCCATCCTTGGTGTCTGTCCCGATCCAAAACTAACCTCTCGCCATCCTGACATGCGTCTTCGGAACAAGGCCCTCGAACTACGTGGTATGCAATAAAAACCACCATTTCCTCCGCTTGACGGTAGTACGCTTTCTGCCTCCGGTGTTCCGGTCGGCCATGTACTGTCTTTTCGCCGCCATCCTCGCTTTCCTCTCAGTTCCCTCTGCCTTCGCGCAGGTACCCATGCAGACAACGTTCAGCTACAATCCCATTTATGATGATGGAGCCATCTCCGCCTGCCAGTTTCAATGCACCGCTCTTCTTTGGGGAATGGGTTGCAACACACGGAGGGATTGCCCTGCCTTTTCACTCGTCGCCGCAGTCCCTGATGTGTTGGGCGAACCACAGTGTGGGGCATGCCTTATGGTCTTTGGCGTGGATTCGTCTCCGGATGAATTCTATGCAAACGGATGATAAAAGCGCTGACGGGTAGCGACGAGGGCATTCTAAATGTCCCTCTGGACGTGTCGTATCTCCTGGCGGAGAGTGAGGGTGATTGCAAAATCCCGAGGCACGGTCAGCGACTCATTTATTTTTGACATCTTCGGGACTTGTGTACTGATGGCAATATGACTACGCTTTGTCGATGCTTGGTGGGGTTTCTAGACTCTTGTTGTGTCGCCTCAGGACTCCCGGCGGGCAACTTGGACACAAGTAACCAAGATGAAAAAGTAAAGTAGTAGGGCTGACGGGCGAAAAATCGTTGGCAACGTCGTTCACTAGCCTCTAGGAAACAATGCTTGACATGCGACTCGGAAAGAAAAGAATCGACACCGTCCAGCTGACGGTCCAAATCCGAGCCTGACCGCCGGTGACATCTTGGCCTGAAAACACTATTTACTCCTGGATTGACAATAGGTTTTGATTCATGCGGGGGTCCAGGATACGAGCTGTTGATCAGTCATGTACGCATTACTTTTGTTGGAGGGCGTGGGTCTAGTAGTGCAGACTCT
>JBBPJV010001246.1:0-10343 GCA_038088915.1 Sutorius aff. eximius
GTCCATCAACACACTCGTCAACATCGGTATCGGTGGTTCCGATTTGGGTCCAGTTATGGTGACTGAGGCACTCAAGCCTTATGCGAAGCGTGACCTCACCGCCTACTTCGTCTCCAACATTGACGGAACCCACCTCGCCGAGACTCTCCGAGTCTGTGACCCGGAACGTACCCTGTTCATCATTGCCAGTAAGACATTCACTACGCAGGAGACTATCACGAACGCCGAGTCCGCGAGGGAGTGGTTCTTGTCCTTTGCCAAGGATAAGGCTCACGTCGCCAAGCACTTCGTAGCCCTATCCACGAACACCAAGGCCGTTCAGGCTTTCGGTATTGATACCGCCAATATGTTCCAGTTCTGGGACTGGGTCGGCGGTCGTTACAGTTTGTGGAGTGCTATTGGTCTCTCCATCGCTCTATATATCGGCTACGACAACTTTGAGTCCCTCTTGAAGGGTGCTCACGGTATGGACAAGCACTTCAAGGAGGCCCCCCTGGAGAGCAACCTTCCGGTCCTTCTCGCCGTTATCGGCGTCTGGTACAACGACTTCTATGGCTCTCAGACTCATGCGCTTTTGCCTTACGACCAATACCTCCACAAGTTCGCAGACTACTTCCAACAGGGGGATATGGAATCGAATGGTAAATTCGTCACCAAGGGTGGTCAGCGTGTCAACTACCAGACTGGCGTAGGTTCGATGGCGTGCCATACTATGACTTCACTGACGCGTTTCTTACGTAGCCGATCATCTGGGGTGCGGCTGGTACCAACGGCCAACACTCATTCTACCAGCTCGTCCACCAAGGAACAAAGCTGATCCCCGCCGATTTCATTGCCCCGGCAACCACCCATAACCCCGTCGCCCATTCGAAGCACCACCGCATTCTGCTCTCTAATTTCTTCGCGCAACCGGAAGCATTGGCGTTTGGTAAGACAGAAGAGCAAGTCCGCAAGGAGCTTGGAAGCGACGCAAGCGAGGCACTCGTGAAGAGCAAGGTGTTTGAGGGAAACCGCCCGAGCAACAGCATCTTGTTCCCACTTTTGACCCCTAGAACGCTCGGCGCTCTGATTGCTCTGTACGAGCACAAAATCTTTACACAGGGTGTCATCTGGGGTATCAACTCATTCGGTACGATCATTAAACTTTCATAACTTACTTATTGCTAAACGGGTAAATTGCAGACCAAATGGGTGTTGAACTCGGCAAGGTGCTTGCGAAGAACATTCTGTCGCAGCTTGGCAAGCCTTCTGATGTCACCGGGCATGACAGTTCGGTGAGTATCATACAAGGGGATGACGATTGAAGGGGTGCTCACTGTGTACGTCACAGACGACTGGCCTGATTCACTACTACCAGAAGCACAGGAAAGAGTGAGCGTGTTCGAATACGTGACTATGTACGGCGGCATCCTCGATCGGTTCATATTAGTGGTTCCTCGACTCGCCTAGACCAGAAAAAAGAAAGAAAATGTAGACTATTCAATTGATCCACACAGCCCGGTTGCATGTAATTTTACGAATCCTGTTACAATCGTTGGCGCGTGTTCCGTTCTGGTTCAATAGTTCTCCGGTCCAGCCTTCATTTCCTCTCAGGGGGTTTGCAAAGATGCAACGGAATTAAAACTTGCATGTTTCTTACCTCTCTGATCCTGCAGCTTCCTTGCGGACGTGAAGAGATGTGCGGTCTGATTCTTGAATTCAATTCGATGTGCCTATCAAGACCATCCGGGGCGAGGATTTATACTACCGATCGTTGGGGTCAACGATCACTCTTCGCACAATCGTCTCGGGCGGTTGAATGGACTTATGAAATCGTTGCAGGAGCCGGACTGTATCCAGAAGCTCGGCGATGTGGTCCACGCCTGAACGTTCACCGGCCTTAGCGAGTCTAAGGTATCCCAAACGCCGGTGCCAAATGTTCTGCTCTGTTCACCCACTGGAATGCCCTAGAGTAGAACTCTTCAAGTGGGCCCGATCTGTCGTATTCAACAATGTTCAGGCGCGGCGAAAGGTGGGAGCGACGCTATCGGTACTCGTATTACGTAATCACCATTGTGGAGTTCTTGCTTCCCCTAGTCCAACTGCCTTGCTCGTATCCTTTTTTTGATCTACTACGTATCGAGTGCGGTGTTGTCCTGTATCAACGTCGGACTGACGAGTCTCTCAGAAATCGGAAGTTTGACGAGACCTTGCGTACGAATTTTCATATCTGATCCTACACGGGGGTGATCGCACGCGCGAGTGACAAGCTCGCGATCTACTGTGAGTTGTCATATCCGATTCCTTGTCGTATCAGAGACAGGTTGACAAAAAGTCCTGATCATGCTCACAGCGGTTCCCAAACCCGACGCCACCGACCACCCTTCATAGGCTACTCGCGTAAAGCAGCAGCACCATGAGTCAACCAAATCTCCCATCACCACCACTTCAGCCTGCTTCTCAACCAGAACCAAATGTACAACAACAGCATTCTCCCGTGCAAACCCAAACGCCGACGCAGCTACCAACCCCACCCACCGAAAACAACATTTCGCTCGTCAACGTCATCACCGCCATCACAACCGCGGTCTCTCCACTGCATTTGAACCAACAACTTAGAGTCTTCGCATCCAAGGATATTCGTGACGTGATTCTTGCGAGTTTGTTGCCGGATGGACAGGACCCGTTGAGCGTGTTGGATATCCCAGCAAACACGTTGGGCATACTACACATTTTGTGGGTCGCGTTCGTCGCACTGATCCCATTCTGTTTTTGACTTTATGGCTCGGGGAATGAATGCTCGATAGAGCTGCGCGGCTGTACACGACTGGCGCGCCGAGTCTTCCGTTGGAGTATGTGGCCGAGTTTTGCCAAACATTCGTGCCGGAGCAGGCTCGGTATGCTCCTGAAAAGGGTGAACTCTGCCTCTTTATCGTGCCCGCGTCATATCTGACTTTGGTTTCAGTCACGCTCCTTGCAAATGGAATACCTGTGCTTGCGGAAGCAGCCGGCAATGTATGGATATCCTATTCATAAATGAAAACTGACATTCTGATGCTGGACTGGATAGCTTGCGCTCGCTATTCAACCCCTGTTTCATTTATTAACCAGATACGCGCAGTCTCCCTCTCATCTAACGACCATCCATCCCGTCTTCCTCAAGGTGAGCGTCGCCATTCAATTGACCCAAACTCATGTGCCAAACGAGTCTCTGACAGACATGCGTATCGACACGACATTTCGTTGCGGCCCTTCCCGTTCTCGCACACCCAATTACGACGATAGATACTTCAATTTCGGACTTGCATTACAACGATAATTTGGTGTACCATTATGCGGGGGGTATGGTGTGTGCTGCGCTCAAACGCTGGGCTGAAGCACAAGAGTTTTTCGAGATATGTGCATGTAGCCCGGGTTCTGCTGCGGCAGCCATTCAGATGGAAGCGCTCAAAAAGCTAGTTCTCGTGCAGTTGATCCACGAGGGCAAGGTAGAATCTGCACTTGGTCGTGGTCAGCATTCGCTGATGTCTTGTGACAGACGACGCCACCGCCAAAATACATTCACCCGTCGTTACCTAGGCTTCTCAAGGGGACCCCGTATTCAGCGTTCGTGAATGCGTACCCAGATCAGAGGGCTCAGTTACGTTCGATCGCGGAAGGGGAGCAGATTTTTGCAACCGTTCGTTTCTTTGTCAATGACTCGCTTTCCATTGGATACTCATTTCATCCGAGATAGGAGAGGACGTTGGGTTTGGTGCTGCAAGCACTGGAACGGGCGCCACGATGGTCGATAAAGAAATTGACGGCAACGTACCTCACGCTCCACTTGTCTGACATTGCACACGCTATCGGAATTGAAAACATAGACGAAGTTCGAGCATTAATTCTCGATATGGTGAGCGTCTACGAGTATACACTCGCATATATACCGCGGCGGCCCTGTTCACAAGCAACACCGTGGGACAGATCGCATCTTCGGAAATATCCGCGCAACTATCCGCGGACGGAACGGTTTCTTTCTTTGACCCGTCCGTTACGTTCAAGAAGGCAGACGTGGATAAGGTCCTTGCACACGTTCAGGAGCAAGCTACGCTACTGGCCAGTTTGGAAAGGGAGATGGTGAGGAGTAAGGAGTATTTGGCAAAGGTATGTCGGTCCCGCGCCATGTGGCGTGCTATGTGTGCATGCTTCCACCTGCGCTTTACATCCTTTTATCTGTCGTTGGTCAACATTGTGTTCCGAGACTGATCTGTCGTGTATAGGCTCTGAAAGGCAAGGAGGATGCGTCCTGGAGTGCCATGGACGACGACTTGGCGGAGCGGTTGGGCCCTGGTGTTGGCTGGGCCGACGACGTTGCCTTCCCTTAGTACGCAGGATGGTGTCAAAATTCCGACTTAGGTTCCTTCTTGCAATCAACTCGATCTGCGATCAACGTTCCGGTCCGAATCACCCACGTTCTCATCACTGGCCTCGATCCAGTATCCTGCAGCACCATTTATGCCAGGCATACCTTGTTTATTTTTACCGTTTATCCAAGGCCTTGGTTTTTCCTTTTGTTTGATTTGACATTGCCATGACACTACCGGGACCCGTTTCATCGAATTATCACACAAGACCGACGTCCGTTATGCCCGCTTGTTTATTTCACGCGATGGTTAATCACGCAGCAGCCGATGTCTCGTCGGACGCCGCGCCTACCCTCAGTGTCTGACCCACCGTATCGTCCAGGATGTGAAACAGTCGACTGGCTCCGGGAACCGGTGGCCGTTCGGACCAGTTTTGCCAATGTGTTTCGCTACTGCACGGACCTGCGGGCGGCGCTCGGATGGGAAGGAAGAGATAAAACTTGCATTCTGCCAAGAGGCGAGAGTCGGTCGGGATCGAAGCGTTTGGGTTGCGGCGTGCGGCATCACACGACCGGTCTTTGCGATGAGACGGACCACGGGTACGTTCCCATCCGAGGGGCATACCGCACGACGCGCTATGCGGGCAGAACAGGTGGACTGCGCATTTCAATATACTGCTGAATGGTTATGGATCCTACACGTTTCCAGCGGGATGTCCTGATGTTGCTTGCGGCGAACGCGATTCCCTTTCCACTCACATGTTCGTCTCTCTCCCGCCTTGTTGTTTTTATTCCGCGGCTGCGAAGAAGCCCCTGATGTGCGTTTACCATGGTCACGTGTGTAGGTGAGTGGTCTAGACATGTACTCTACCGTGTGATGCTCAGTGCAGACAATGGTGCCGGCCCAGTGCTCCGGAATGTTTCTTCGTACACACGCGCACTTGCTGTAAATAATCCCCTCGGCGAGTGTTACAGTTCCGAGATTTGGACAAACCAAGGCAAGAAGGACAAAGTCTTGCCACATCACACGACGAGTGGACTGAGAGTTTTGAGCAGACAAGGTGTAAAGCATTCGCCGAGTGAGGGGACAATCGGCGTAGATATCCCATGCGGAACCGGAGCTAGAAGTGCCATCCAGTAGACCCGAGATGTAACACACGATACCTAGATTGCGCGACCGGCCACATCGATGACGACGTTCTACCCTACCATCCCCAGTTGGCAGACTTGTCGTTTCATATCCAAAAGATGTCCACCATCATCCCTGTGGCCGACGTGGCAGCGGACGTAACACCACAGCCATCAACACGATGATTCAGTACCCCTGATCTATCCGAGTCGTGATCCAAGTATGATTGCAGCGCTGAACCGCCGATGCGGCTGTTTGGCAAGCCACCCCCCCCCCCCAACACGGGCGAAGGCGATCGCAGACGTTCTCCGTCTCCGTTGCCCCACGGGCAACATGGGACGGAAAACGTAAACGTTCACAGGCGGCGTCAAAAGGTTCGTGCATGGGCCGCGGTGTAAGCCTTGCCGAATCCCTCGTTCGCCAACGTAGGCTCGTCAGGTCCGTGGATGCGCGATGCCGCGTTTTTTCCTGCTCCTTGTCAATCTACTATCTGGTTCTTGTAAAGCTTGCCGATGCCTGGCCGCCGTATGACGTTTCTAAACATGTGTTTGGGTGTACACACTCTCGGGTCCCGCGGTCGACGCATGGGAAATTGAAGTGAGGGAGCGCTGACGTGATGCACATTGCAGCAGGTTATCTGATTGATACAATGTGCCGTTCGTGCGTGCGCATCAAATGCATTCGTGTTTCAGATTTCAATGTGTGATTGCTAGTCGGGCAACCTTGTTTTGTGTCATTATTGTCCTCTAGAACGCGGTCGACGCGTTTTTGGAAATCACATAGACATTGTACAAGGGATTCTATACATGACGGACACGTGCAGACGTCCATCCCGAAGGCGGCAATTTTACTTACTGATTCCGTGGTACTTGGCTACAACCTCCCAGAAACCTTTACCCTGAAGGGATGCGATTTCCATCTCAAGTGAGGAAGGCTGACGAGAGCCATCCGTGCCCGCAAACGTCCCCGCGCCCCAAGACGAGCCTGAGACGAGAATGGAAAAAGAGGGGAATCGGAGACATAATTAGCTTCCTGTAAATGGAGGCGAGATGACATTCATAACGCACCACCGTGGATCTCAGTCAGATCGGAGAGTTGAGGGAACGTGTATTTGTACCCGAGAGGGACGTAGATCATGCCATGGTGGACAAAGGTGGAGAGGGTGTTGGAAATGGTGACCTCCTGTCCACCACCCTGGGTACCGGTGGAGACAAAGACACCACACATCTTGCCGGCGAGAGAAGACTTGCTCCAGAGGGGACCGGTGGCATCCCAGAAAGCCTATTGAACCTCATGAGACACGTGGCGCTACATGGTGTGCAGACGACACACCTTCCATTGTACGGGGAAGTTACCGTAGCGAGTGGGAACACCGAAAAGGAAGGCGTCGAATTTGACGAGGTCGTCAGGGAGAAGGACGGGATAGTCGGGACGTGGAGGTGCCTTGACGAGCTTCAAGATGTCCTCCGAGAGAGTCTCTTGGATTCTAAATAGCAAGTCGGTTGACGAGACCAAAGAAGGTAGAGTACGACGCTTACTGGTAGATCGTGGCACTACCGCCAGCGTTGCTGACACCATTCTTAACAGCCTCGGCGACTGCAACGAAAGGACTTAGCCTTGGATAGATTGAGAGGAAGGTTCATCGAGGAGACATACGTTTGGCAATGTGCCCGTAGAGGGAATAGATAACGATGGCAACTCGGGGACCCGACATGGTAGTGTCTGTAGTTTCAGAGGTGTTAGGCGCCAAGGGTGGTGGTACTGAGGAAGTGGTGTAAGGATCGGGGGGAGATGACGGTATGGGACCTGCGGGCTCGGCTTTTGTATCTTTTCGTTCCTGCTTTGGCTCGGAGAAATTCTCCTTCTGCCGTTTTCCAGGGAAACACATTGCGAGAATATTTGAGGGGGGTGACACGGCAGAACGTGAGGAGATAAGTGGTGGACTACAGGAAGAAAAGGAGGCCAAAGTGCACGTATCAGCCGTGGGACAACAGGGTTCGTTGCCAAGGCCGGGAAATCCAATCTATCGGCCGCATGGTCTGCTTTTATGCGTAGGTAGTATGAGCGAAGGATTACAAGATAGAATAACTGACGCACCATCAATTTGTGGCATATATTAGGCTCGAATTTCTCATCCATGGGCGCCAATCCGGGATGCTTGCCATCCGCATGGGCAGCCTTGGAAAGCGGCATCCAAATTGAGACGTGATAAGAACTTCTCCATGCGCGGGCAAGGGTTCAGACAAGTGGTGGCCGTGGTGCATGAAGAAAAAAAAAACCACAAAAATGCCGAAGGCTAACCGGAATGGATCACGACTCCGAGTCGGGCCCTGAATGATTAATCAATTACACACCAACTTTCTCACCGAGAACAGTGTCAACGCGGTCACAGGGGATATGGGTGCCAGGCTGCGCACAAGTTGAACCACCAGCTTGCACCACGTCATGATGCCCCGGATATTTGCGAGTTACTTACGACGTCAGTAACTCCTTACCCTTTGTCTGGTACGTATCGCACCAGGGCAAGTCCTGCGACGTTAGACCGGGGTAAACTGGACACAGGTCCGAATTCTTTACCTCCGAGGCTGACAGTAGTTATTGAATCGGCTGCGCACCCTGATTGGCAGCTGATTTTTAGACTTCCAGCATAATCCCCAGGTATTCCACGATGTCCGATTATGCTGAACCCGCTACGATAGTGCTGCCGAGCAAGTTACTGTTGAGAAATTTGTGCCCAAACAAGACTGAGTTAGCAATCTGAGTCTCATCGTGTGACAGAAACAGGCAGGATACGCGTGTGTACGTAGCAGATTGGAAATTCGTGACCAAGGTGAGAAGAGGGAGGCGGGCGGCGGATTAGAGAAACAAATAAGCCGACCGCTCTGCCACCCAGGATCTTGGAGTACAGTGTTTCCTTTTGCATTGCGAGTCTGTAGCGGTAGGAAGAGTCGTAACGAGTGGTGTGGCATCCTTTGAGGTTTATTCAGTACCGTCCTTGTGTTCAAAGGCCGCTCTTGCACGATGCTCTGGCTCTCAAAAGTGCTTCCGAACTGGTCGGGCTGCTTTGTTTTATGATGGTGCTCGTGGCCATGATGGTGTAGAATATTGGTTGAAGGTTACAGCAGTAGTCTCCCTTCAAGCTTCAGGCTGACCTCCAAATTTTGAGAATTATTGTTCGATCGTGAGCCTGGCTTGCATATTGAATAGCGGGTGCATTTGGGCTACCGCCGAGACACACGTCGCTGCAAATATGTTGTAGCCACGGTGAGTATGTTTGGACGTCGGCGGCCGTATCACGACAGTCTGTTCGGAAATAGATTGTATCGTGTGAAGCCACCAATTGGGACTCGGTGACAGATTGAATTAAGATCTGGCTTGATTTCTCCTGACTCGATCTGCATTTACTTGACCGGCCATATTACATTCTCCTCATATGTTATGGTCCACAGGGGTCGATTTCCATCTGGTACATCCTATAACTAAAATCTCAAACTTCACCGTCCCATCACGGTCGTCAGATGGTAGCATCGTGTCTATGTACTGAGTGTGATAATAAATTTCCTTTACGATCTACCATGCGCCCCTAATTTTATGGAAGGTTAGTTGGACGGGCACACAAGGGTCGCCAAATAAGGTTAATCATTCTGACAGAGCTGAGTCAGCACGGCATCTGCCGCATCGTTCCATCGCAGTATAAAATCATCGCCCTTCTGCTTTAGGCAAGTTCACACATCTCTCTCTTGACCCAACATGAGTAGGGCTGAATGTTGTACTAGGTTGAATTGGACCTCTTCTCGAAGAAGCTTGTCCTTCTCGGCCAGATCTTCGGACTTGCCTCAGTCATCCATTGTGCCACGCAAGCAGATGGCATGGGCTATGACCCTTCGTCCCGCCATTTGGCAAGGACGCAGGATCGTAACGCATGGTATCTCCGCAATTAAAATATCTAACTATCACCCTAGAAAATCGCGCTCTGAAATATTGGTGATTTCAACGTTCCGATACCCCAAGCATCTGAGCAATCGCACAAGTCCAACGCTCCGAACGTTCCGCAGCGCTGATCAGAGCGTCGAATCTGAGTCGAGACTGCGCCTAGGTGCATTTCTTGTTCGCGGTGTGAGTTCTTACGTCTTCGACTAGACATTTGTTTTTCACTGCTGCTCAGGCGAAGAACGATGTGAATCCAATCTTTTGGAATGTTGTGGAATGAGTTGGGCTTTCAGTCGAACTGCCAAAATGAAGCAAAGATTGATTGTCTGACCTACACCAACAAAGATCTCGAACTCTCAGGATTCAATCCGCGCAGCTCATGTCGTTCGGAAATTTTAGACCCGTACCGTTTTCTTTCGCCCCCGCAATGCAGACCATGGAGCTAGGCCCCTAAAAAGATTCTAATTTTCAGGCACAGGGGTTTTGATTGCAAACCCCGACGGAGTTGAGCCACTTCAAAGAAACCAACGGTGGCACTACTTGAACTCATTCTTTCACCAAGTCCGCCTTCTCTCAGTTTTTTCAAGACTTGCCACCATGTCTACTCCCAGAGTCGCTATCGTTATCTATTCATTGTACGGCCATATCGCCAAACGTAGGGATCCTGTTTCGTCTCAATGCGACCTACCCCTGAGTATCCCCAATTCTTAGTCGCAGAAAGCGTCCAAAAAGGCATCGAAGAGGCTGGTGGCAGAGCCACTATTCACCAGTATGTGCTATCGTATACTTGCTCGTTCAGTGTTGATTCGGCTCTCCATTCAGGATCTCAGAGACCCTGCCAGATTCTGTGCTAGGGAAAATGCACGCACCCCCTAAACCAGACTACCCCATTTTCACGCCTGATGAACTTCCGGACTACGACGCATTCTTGTTTGGTATCCCTACTCGTTATGGTAACTT
>JBBPJV010001247.1:0-10340 GCA_038088915.1 Sutorius aff. eximius
AAGTTTCTGCTTGATCCCAAGCAGCTTGCAAAGCTCACGTGTGAATTCCGAAATGAATTGGGGACCTCAGTCAGAAACTACCATATTTGGGAGTCCGTGTGTACACCACACATTATCTCTACATAATCAAGCCATATCTAGGGAGGAGAATGTCTTTGTACATGGGATAAATACCACTTCTTTGGAAAATCTATCTACAACAACCATAATTGCGTTGTATCCATTCAAGTCTGGTAAGTCTGTAATAAAATCTACTGAAATATCCTGCCAGGGGTGTTCAGGGGCAGGGAGTGGGATGAGCTTGCCTGCAGGCTGCTTGTTGAAGGATTTAGAGGTGGCACAGCTGTGGCAATGGTCAGTGAATGTATTGACATCCTTAGCAATGTTCTGCCAGTTGTAATGTCTTTGGATAGAAGCGAGAGTGTGAGATCTTCTGGGGTGTCCAGCAATCGGAGATTTATGATAAAGTTTAATGATGTCGGATCGCAGATCCTTTGGAACGAAGACTTGGTTGCAGCTTTTTTATAGCAACCTAGTGATGAATCGAGATCATACCTGTAATGGTCTTTGTCGAGTTCATATGAATGTTCAATGATCTCATCAAAGATCTCAGGGGAAATTGTAGCCTGCTTGGAAGTGAATACAGTGGGGGGAAGCATTGTTACATTTTTATTAATATCTTCTGCTGCTTCACCATGGTCAGGACAGCGGGACAATGCATCAGCACAACCATTTGTGGAGCCAGGTTTGTACAATATTGTGTAATTGTACTCCATAATAAATGCATGCCAGCATGCTTGGCAAGGTGACAGATCCTGGGGTTTTTTCCAGAATTCCAGGTTGTGATGATCTGTCCAGATCTTGAAATGATCTCAGTCAATGAGATGATGGTGCCACTCTTTGAGTGTGCAGATGATGGTGAGCAACTCCTTATCATAGATCAGGTAGTTGCATTCAGTGGAGTCGAAGGAATGTGAAATGAAACTGGCAGGATGCCAATTTCCATTGGGTAACTGATAGGATAACACCACTCCAGTGGCGATGTCAGAAGCGTTGCATTCGATGTGAACTGGACAGAAGGAGTCTGGGTAGGTGAGCAGCAGGGTAGATGTGACAATGTTTTTTAGTTTTTGGAATGCTGCTTCGCACTCTTCAGACCACACATAGGGGGTGTTTTTTCAAGTTAAATTATTGAGCAGTCTAGCTGCCTTGGCAAAGCCTTGAATGAAACAACAATAATAATTTGCCATTTCCAAAAATGATTGGAGTTGTTTTAAATTACGAGGAGTAGGCCAATCAGTTATTTCCTGAACCTTCGGCTTCTCCATTTCTACCCCCTCCTTAGATACAACCATTCCTAAGTAATCCACTTTATCCTTGTGGAAGAAGCATTTTGAGGGTTTGAGGTACAGGTCATTGTCACATAGTTGTTGAAGCACTTCATGTACAACCTGTGAATGTTCCTCTTTAATTTTCTTCGACATAAATATCATGATGTCATTGATGTAAATAACTACTACCACATACATGTCCAAGAAGATATTGTTTACCATATTTTGGAATGTGCCTGGGGAATTGCACATCCTGAAATACATTACCAGGGGCTCGTAAGCACCAATAGGGGTGGTGAATGTGCCCTTCCATTCATCACCTTCTTTAATACAAATGTTGTTGTAACCCCAACATAAGTCTAGGGTTGTGAACATATCCATGCCTTTTAACCTATCGATCAATGATGGAATTAGTGGCAATGGGTAATTATTCTTTTTAGTGTGTTCGTTTAAATAGCGATAGTCCATCACCATGCATTTTTTACCATCTTTTTTGGGGATAAAGAAGACAGGTGATGTTTGATCCGATTTAGAGGGTCAGATATAACCCTTTTTGAGTTCCTTTTCTATAAATACCTGAACTTCTTCTAGTTTGGTGTTGGAGAGTTGAATAATACAACCCTTCTTCTTGATGAATCCAGGTTCTAGTTCTATAGCATGATCCCATGGTTTCCTAGTGGACATGTGGTGTGATTCTTGCTCAGAAAATACATCAAGAAAATCCCAGTATTCTTTTGATACTTCTGTTTTTAACTTTTCTTCTTCATCAGCTGGAATGGCCCGAAGTTCCATTATAGGGTGGGCATGGCATCGATCCATGCAACAAGAAAATGTGATTTGTTTGTCAACTCAGTTGACATCAGGGTTATGGCATGCAAGCCAATCATAACCAATGATTAAATCTTGGTTACCCAGATATGATACAAAGGCATCAATTGCTTCCATATGGGGGTTTCCTTCTTTATCTTTGACTATGATGGTGAGAGCCACCTTTTCTTTGATATGACTGATGGCTTGGTCGGAGCCATCAGCATTGAGGACATGAATTCTTGACTGAGTGAGATTTGTTCGAGATGGTTTGTAATGAGCCCAAGGAGGAACTCATTAAGGGCGAGGCTAAGCTCTAACCCTAACCCCAAGTGCACAGCATTGGAGGGCCACCTGATGACACACTAATCACGATCTGATAGAGAAGAGGCCGGGTATGACGTCTGGCAATGGTGTAGACAAAAGGATAAGGAATGGACTAGTCTGTATGAGCCATCACACTGGAGGGGAAGCATAGAGCAGCTGATGGCTGCTCCCCCTTAGATCCAGGCTATGCACAGGTTGACAAGACTGGAGAGAATCCAGTCCATCTCACCATGCCCTATATATATGCAGAGAGGCCAGTGCACAGACCATGCTGTGCTGTACCCCTGATAACTAAATAAGGACATGTCTATGGTAATGAGAGAGGTGATGTAAGGGGCTAGACTATGATGTAACAGTCTAGACCCTATGACATCATAAGTAAGGTAATGGTCCGTAAGTACGTATGGTCACATGACTAGGTCACATGCCAGGGACAGGAATGGCAATCACATGACAGGATCAGGTGCAGACCAATCATGTGAGCTATAGTACAGGAAATACGACTAAGTCCAATGTACGATGTAGTCCAGAAGTGTAGCGAAAGTGAAGTACTAGCTAGGCTAACCCTAGACTAGCATAAAAGTTAGGTTAAAGGGAATGGTATCGTAACATGGTTATCATTGACATAAGCAGAGTCGATGAACATGTGAGTGGCCCCTGAATTGAGTAAGGCTGGAGTGTTGCCTATTTCTGTCCAACGCCGTTTTCCTTCATGGGTGGCAAATCCATGTACTTTGGTGTCGAGTGAAAACTCAATGGGTCCTTGTGACCATGCGAAGCTGGTCAGTTCAAGGGTTTCATAAATATCATAGATGTGAAAGATGTCTGAGTCATTGCTAACTACTTTATGTAATTTTTTCTTTTCTTTTGTGGAAGAATTAAGTACTGCTTTATTACTGGCAGCCACGTCATTTCTGGACACTCCCTCAGTTACAAGACTATGCAAGTTAAATAATACAGGGGAAATTGTATTGCTACTACTGTTTGAGTCACACAAATCATTGTTCTTAGACTCATAAATGGGTAATGGAGAAAATCAATTAGAGAAAGAAAGTTTGTCCAGTCCAGTAGTACCTCGATTGTTACTAGACCTTTTTAATTTAAAAAGACCTTCTTTTCAGCCTCTTTCTTTGCTTCTTGTGTGAGCTGAGCTCGCCAGTACACCTCAACTTCAGCATTATCCCACGAGGCATGGTGGGATTGCAAGTGGCCTTGACCAGGCCGGGCAGTTTGCATGGAGACTACCAGGGCTTGGGATGTCGGTGGCATGGGAAGGGGTCATTGTGAATATCATGGATGAGATGGGGGGTCAAATTGGGAATAGTGAGGGTCATGGAATTCCCTTATATGAGTAGGGTGAGGGTTTCAGGGTTTCTGCAGGTCTGGACAATCTTGGGATTGGTGGCTGAATTTATTGCAGTTGAAACAGTTCCCATTGAAGGGGTGTTTCGGCTGCTGTGCTTGTTGGACCCCTATTTCCATGGGGGCACCTCAGCCAGGTTGAGTTCCAGTGGCTGCATAGTGGGGTTGATACCCCGATGTCCTCTGAAATTATGGAAATCAAATTCCCTGCTCATATTTGATGTGTTCAAAATGCTCTCCCATTTCTGCATACAAATTGATGGTCTTGTCGAAATCTATATCTCCTTCTGATTGGAGGACCGCTGCATATATCTTATAATTGATTGCTTTTTGGAGCAAGCGGACCACAGTTTCATCATTGAGTTCAATGTCTTCTTTTAAAAACTGAAACTCATTCAGAAATTCTGCTGTTCGACAGTTTCCCTGTTTCATTGTTTCTAGTTTGGAGTACTCCATCTCCTTGTAATCAGCTATTTTGAAGTACTTTTCTACATCTTTCTTCAACTCTGACCACATGGGCCACTTGTCCTTTTCTAAACTCTTGCATATTCTTAGATGTGCAAAAGCTGCAGCTTCTCCTTCCATTATCATCCAGATTGCAGCTGCTTTTTCTTTGTCATCATTCAGTGGGTGCCATTTCTGGGTTGAGATCCAGAGTTCTATGAATAGCCACCATTTTCAGAATGTGGCATGTTTGCCGTCCCACTTGCCAGGATCAGCAAATTTTTTGTCCAGGTTTTTGAAGGCATCCTCTGTCTTGATGGCATTAGAGATCTTGTTGATCTTGTCCTTTACTTCTTGCCATGACATAGCTTATCCATAATAGTAGATAGTGTGAGGATGGCGATAAGGGGATTGGAGCTTATATGATGGTTGGAGTGATCGGATAGTGAGATTTGTTATGACTGTTCCAGGTAGGACCAGGTGTAGCTCTTGATGATCACCTGCAACCACTAGGGTCTAGGGTTGGGGATGAAGTTGATGAAGGTTGACAGAGATGAGTGAGGAGGAGTTGCTCAAGGTGTAGCAATAAGACACATGCCAAAGAGTAACGACCACTCAACAGTGGATTGAGGACTGTCAAGGATGAGTGATGAGGAGGTGTGAGAACACCGACGAAGTGTGAGACTCAATGCTCAAAGTACTACCCCCTTTGTAGAAAGGGTGGTGGAGACGAAGGTTGAAGTGATGACAGCTAGTCGAGGATTCACACTAGGCAAAGCCTAAGTGAAAAGCGAGTTGTGATTGAGATGATGATAGTACAAGAGAGAACTAGCATGAGGAAATATGGACTGTGGCTATGGGTTTATATAGTAATAGGCCATGGGAAAGAGTTACCCGATAGGGTATGATTATGTAACCGAGAAGAGCGAGAGAGAGTAAAAGAGAACTAAATACCTGGGATATTGCCCACTGGCAAGTGTAGAAACAAGACTATTGGATAGGAAGGTGGTGGGCTGGATGGATAAGAGGTCTTCTAGTAGTACTGAGGAAAAGAGAGAGAAAAAGAGAAATCGTAACAGTACCCCCTTTATACTCTTGAGGCACCGACAAGAGAAAACCCATACTAATTGTCAAATCCTGGTGAACCCATCATGTTTCTCTCCGCATCATAATCCAGCGAATAGTCGATGTTGGGATCATAGTGGGGAACTGGAGAGGGTTGTGGAGGTAAATATCTCTTCATCTGCATGGTCCCGGTCCAGTAGTGATGCAGGCAGTGGAGACTCTAGGGGAGGTATGGGCAGAACAGGTTGGTCCATTGGACCAAGTGGATCCAGAAGAGGCCAAGGATGAGGAGGTAGAAATCATAGGGGGATGGGCTCGATGATGAAGTGGACATCTATGCTAGGCATGACCAGGAGCGAATTGAAGGCAGATAGGACATTGATAGATGGGGCAGGCTACTCGGTTATGGCCTAACTGGTGACAATGGTAACATGCTTCCACGTAACAGGGGTGACTTCGAAGGAGAGGGGTACAACTGGCATTACTGGTCCAATAGGCCTCGACTCTGTCCATAAGTGCTGCTTCTTTGGAGTTGAGGGGGGATGATGAGGCTGAGGGTGTGGGTGGTGGAATGGGAAGGGGGTCAGGAGATCCAATGTGCTGTTCTAGTGGTCCTTCCCTAGCTAGTTCCTGAATGTATCTGTTGACATCATGTAATAATTCCCCAAATTGGAGCTGAAATCTGAGTTGAGCCAATGTGGAACAGAGCTCGGAGTATACGGAATTGGTGATAGTACGGTGGAGGTCAGATCTGGCTTCATGAGATTCCACGTGGGTAAGGATTCTGAGATGTTCTGATTGGAGCATAGCTCTGTAGAGGACATAAAGGGGAGAGTCCATGTCAAGGTGTGACTCAATGGAAATGGCATGGCGGGAGGAGGACAGGTAGTGGTACATGGACAATTCATAGTCCTGATCAGGCACACCTGGTCTGACAGCGTGTGTGCCATCTGAAAGATTGACAGAGTCAACTCCGACTCAGATTGGGTCCGAGGGCATGGATAGGATGAATGTAGGTACAGGTTCTTCTTCCTCTTGCAGCAGGGCTGACGAGATATGAAAGGACATGGGCGAGGACTTGTCTCCCCATCTGGATACTGAGACGGACGATTCAGTGTCTAGTAATGAACTAAGAGCAGAGGGATCTTCCAATACCAATGCCTCAATAGTGGCTTTGGTGGCATTGAGAGGAGTGGGGTAGGTGATTGCCATTCCGGACAGTAGTAGTCAGTGATTTAGTAGGTGTAGGGCAGTAATGGGCAATTGAGACATGGGGAAAGGAGCGAGGGTGGAGTTCTTTATATTCTTTCAGAGCAGCCATTGAATGTTTCAAGTTCCATTCTGGGATCCAGGAGTTGTCTTCCGGTGGATACCCATTCTATTGGATCAGAAACTGATGGGAGGACAGGGTTCTGTGATGCCGGAGAATCTTTTCTATTTCAAACTCTTCTTCTCCTTCAACAAGTTCTGTGGGCTTCCATGTCAGATTAGGACCATGGACCTCCATCTCCTTATATGGGGAAAGAAGGGAAGCATGGAAAACGGGGTGAATTCTCCAGGTACTGGGGAGGTGGAGTTTATAAGATATTGGGAACAATACCTGGGTGATGGTAAAGGGTCCTTCCCTTTTCGGTGCTAGTTTCAGGAAGGTGATGGAACATTTTAGATTTCGGGCTTCTAGCCAAACCTTGTCTCCTTTTTGGAACAGGCGAAACTTGGAACAATTCCAATTGGCCATGACTTGGCATGCTAGCTCGTGGGCTGCAAGAGCTTCATCTCATGCTGCTAGTAGAGCCTTGATACAAGCATCCACAGCTGGGGTTTGTGAGGAAAACTTGAGGATGGAGGGTAAAGGAATGGATTCGTAGCTCATCATGAGGAAAAATGGTGATCATCCCATGACGGAGTGGGATCTGTGGTTGTGGGCGAACTCTGCATGAGTAATAGATTCCACCCAAGTAGATGGAGAGTTGCTGCAATAAATGTGTAGATACGTTTCAATCTCTTGATTGACTCTCTCAGTTTCCCTGTCGGTTTGAGGATGGTAAGCAGTGGAAAGGGCAAGGTCATACCCAAGCACATTTCCAAGGGCTTTGGCAAAAGCAGAAGCGAACTGCAGACCCCTATCTGAAATGAGTTTGGAATAAAGTCTGAATCGTCGGTAGACTTTGTGGAAAAATAGGTTGGCAATTCCTTCAGCAGTCACAGAGGTCATTGTGGGGCATAAAATCACCCCCTTTGTAAGGCCATGATCGACCACAACCAACAAGGCATCAAAACCAGAAGAAGAGGGTAGTCTGGTAATCAGGTCACAGGACAACTGTTGGAAAGGATGGGTAGTGGAGGAACAGATCGGAGAAGTCGGCGGGCAGGATGGGTGGGTATTAACCTTGGCGGCCTGACAATTGGAGCATCCGGCAACAAAGTTATGGATGTACGCTGCGAGTCCAGGCCACCAGCATTCAGAAGTGACCAACTGACGAGTTTTGAGGAACCCCGGGTGGCTGGTGGAGGGGTGGTCATGGCAACGCATGAGAATAGCATGACAATGCTCTGGAGGTACATATATGCAGCCTTGATAAGTGAGTATGCCATCCACCATTTGGAAATCCACCAAATGGCCATGCAGGGACGCTGGAATATCTTCAATGCACTGCAAATGCTGCAAAACTATATCATCTGAGAGAGAGGAATGGTGAATTTTGTCTACAAACACTGTGTCAATGAGGTTAATAAAGAGGGATGGAGGGAGAAGAGCAACACCCTCATTGTCAGTTCCAGAAGGAAACAGATCAGGACGGTGGAATAAAGTGTTGGGGCTGACAAGAAGTTTCCCTTTGACATGGATGAGTTTCAGATCGAAATCGGTGAGGTCCAAGAGCCAACACACTTGTCGGTGGTTCAGATGTTGTGGTTGTTTAAAGTAAAAGAGGTTCTTGTGGTCGGTGAAGACCTGGATGGGGAATGGGGCTCCATGTAAATAATGATGCCATTCCTTGAGTGCTCAGATAATGCTGAGAAGTTCCCAGTTATAGATGTTGTAGTTTCGCTCAGCATCCAAGAATGATTTGGCATAATATGATATGGGGTGCCAATCTCCATTCACATCCATTTGAAGGAGGATAGCCCCAGAAGCAAATGCTGAGGCATCAGAAGCAATGGCGAATGGACGAGTGACATCCAGGAGAACTAAGACCAGTTTGGCTTGGAATTCCTTCTTGAGGTGTAAGAAGGTCTGTTCACATTCATCAGTCTATTCCCAATGTGTGTCCTTCCTGGTGAGGGCAAGAAGGGGTTGGATGATATTAGAATAATCTGGAATAAACCTCCAGTAATAGTTAGTAAATCCCAAGAACGAACGTAATTGGGTCAGGGTTTGGGATGCTGGCCATTCTCTAATCCCATTGAGTTTGACTGGGTCCATGGCCAGTTGCCCTTCTTGGATAACTAACCTGAGGTAGTTGATTTCTTTTGCGGTGAAGGTGCATTGTTCTAGCTTTAGGTGCAGGTCAAGTTCTTGCATCCTTTGAAGGACACATCGAGTTTGCTCTTCATGGATCTTGTCATCAGCTGAGAAAATCAGCAGGTCATCCATGTAGATGATAAGCCATCCTTCCACAATCATGTCTCAGAAGGAGTCATTCATAAAACGTTGAAAGGTGGCGGGGGAGTTGGTTAGTCCAAAGAACATTACTGTGGATTCAAAGAGTCCCTGATGTGTATTGAAGGCAGCCTTCCATTGGTGGCCATCTTTGATTCTTACATTATTGTACCCCCATCGTACATCAAATTTGGTATAGACACTGGACCCCTTGAGCTTGTCTATCAGAGAGGAGATGAGAGGGAGCAGATAACCATCATGGATGGTGTGTTGGTTGACATAACGATAGTCTTGGCATGGTCATAACTTGCCGTCTTTCTTTTGAACAAAGAAGAAGGGGGATGCTTGCTCCAATTGCGAGGGTCGTATCTTGCCTGCCTTTAAGTTTTCTTCCAGGAATTCATCAAGAGCTTTCTCTTGAATAGGGTCGAGCTTATATGGGGAAGATATCCGTGCCTTGAACTCCAGTTTCAGGTTAATCTCATGGTCATAAGGTTGAGATGGGGGAATGTGGTCACAAGATTCTTTAGCAAACACATCCTTAAAAGCAGAGAATGCCTCTGGGAGGATGGTGGCATTCTTGGACTTGTTGGCATCAGCAGCTAATTGGGTCGAGGTTGTGATGGCAGCAATCGATGTCGCAGGAAGGTACCATCCATCCTTTGATGGGATCCATCCCCTATGAATAGCATGTTGATGAGTATTGATTTGCCATGTCCTGGGCATCCACTCATTGATGTAATTGAAGAGGTGTTGATCCGTTTCCATGGAATGAACCACATGCTTGATGGGGGTGCTTGGGGAATTTTTCCTGAAGTGGGTGTTGTGTCACTCAGTGTTGGCTCAATAAAGCTGATGGAGATTCTTAGATTGATCTTTGGATTCGTCTACTTCCAAAGTCTTCTTCTCCCAATCAATACAGGGGTTGGCTACAGTTAGCCATGGGATGTCCAAGATAACATTGTGGGAGCCACAGTTCATGACGTGGAATGATTGTTCCATGGTGACTCCATCGATGTTGATGAAAAGGTGGGCAGAGTAGAGCACTTGCTTCGATTTGTTGATCGATCTGTCCACGTTCCGTATGATTACAGGTTCCTTGAGTCTAGATATGGGAATTCAGTGCTTCCTGGCGAACATCATATTGATGCAGTTGATGTCCGCCCCTGAATCTACCAGGGCAGCAGTGTTGATGGCTTTAAGGGTATGTGTTACGAACTCATTTTCCTTAACCTAACTACACTACTCATACGTTCGTAGTCTACACTTTTCTTCTTTATATTTTGTCACAACAGGTCACGTGACTTCCCCCTATCTTTCCCTTCCCACGATCACGTGACCAGACCTAGACTCCTATGACGTCAGATCATGTGACTGGTCTAGACCCATGACATCATAGATAA